>JAUJYP020000305.1:0-127136 GCA_030674075.2 Linum usitatissimum
TACGATTTGAATTAGGTCAAATTTATGAAATTTTTTTGTTTGATCGATTAAAATTTATATGATTAACAATTTAAGATGGAAAAGTTTAACGGTTGGGTAAGTACAGATAGCTGCATTCTATCTTTTGTGGTTCTTTTAGTTTTAACAATTATCATCAAATAATTGGTAGCCGCTTTCTGATTTACACATAATAGACCGAGTTGGGTGTAGTTATCGGTAGTTTAAGTGTTGATGGAACAAATTAACATTACTTCTAATTACTTGTGATTTCCTTTTAAATTTTAAAGTTGTAGAACTTCTCGGTATTCATTACCGGTTAGCCTAATTGAGGTTATTCCAATCTTTGTTGGGAAACTAGTAGTGGTAATCTGCGTGCATGATCGTGTCATGAATTCATACTAGTGATAAGCGGATTTTTATTGTTCAATCAAAGTCCAACATTTGCTCGATCGGCTACTATTAGGAAGTTGAGACTTGATGAATCATCCCTTTCAAGAACTTATCTTCTCCTTAAATTCAAACTTAAATTGTTAGTCTTAATTGAGTTATTAGAATAACTAGAAAGCGAAATCAACTCGTTGAGTCTAGGCTCGTGTTGACAAGTTTGAGTTAATAACGAAAAGAGAGAGAGAGAGAGAGAGAGAGAGAGGATAGAAAGAGAGAGAGAGAATCCCACGTACGACACTTGTGTTGTCGAGATAACTTCGCGGTTATTTTTCGCGATCGATACCCTTTCGTAAATCTTCACGACATAGGATTGAGTCCATCACTAAGTAGCGGCGGATCACGAAATTTAATGTGTTGGGTTGAATTGTTTTAGACTTTGAAATGAACAAGATTACATATATAAAATATATCAATATTATATTTAAATATGAAAGAATTTACATAATATTGAAGTTTTAAACCTAACAATAAACTAGAAGTGTGGGAGCCAAGCTCGAGTGCTCGCTCACCCCACTACTTTCAATTATAAGCCCTTAAATCCGGTATATATTTTGTGTTCTACAAATCCAGCTGAGTGCATTCTGCAAATCCCACTCGGTTCTATATTAATTTGATTTAGTTGTCGATTTAATTATCGTCACAATCATAATATTTAATCACAAATAGTTCAAATCATTAACAAAATATATTTCACTTTCTTCCATTTGATAGTTGCGAACATTCTTAAGACACAAATCAATCCTATACTATATATTAAGTATTTTCATATTTAAAATTCTTCCACATAACATATTTTAAAAGTGGAGCATTTTTTGTGATTTTCTCTTTTCCAACCAATGACCTTTAAATATTTATTTTATTTATTCTTTTATTTTAATTTTTTAAATTCTTTCTCACACTCACATCTTTCTATTCTCTTTTAATTAGTTTTCCTTCATAAGATTTTTATAGCTTACTCAAAATATATTATTACCTTCACAAATGTTGTTCGTTATAATTTTTCGAGTAGAATAACATCAATTTTGAGATATTTTATATTTAAAAAAACCATCTCATATCAAAACCAACAATCAATAATATATACATGATTTACTATCAACTATGTCCAATCACCTTTATTTTTTTACATATATATGCTTATTGGGTGTATGTGTTGCATATATATGCTTATCAGGTCTATGTGTTATATATATATATATATATATATATATATATTTATATACTTATCGGGTCCAAGTGCTAAATAATTGAACGCTTAACATTATGATACTAGATATATATCAACTAAAGATTCAATATTTTCATAAACTTACTATTTCTATTTTTAATGATAGGAATGTCCTATCGAAAATTATAGCTCATCGAGATCCATTTACGAACAATAAAAATACATCATGTTAACAATACTAAGCGTATGAAATAAAATTTATCAAAATTTATATATAATAGTTTATTATATATTATAAATATTTAAAAAAATCAAAAGTGGCACATCAACTTTAATTATAATATGGTTTGCCCCACTAAAACTAAGTAAGTTAAAATACATTATTGTATATATTGTAAAATTAAATTAGGTGATTGATTATAAATACTTATGTTCTCTATATTTATTAAGATTGAATATTATAATTAGATTTTAAAAAGATACAAATCATATGTGTCGGCCAAACCGGGTAAAATTCTAGTATAATATTATATGTTTTAGTGATTTCATGACAAGTAATATAACCTACTAAAGGAAAGAAGTATATTTAACTCCATACACATTGTTTTAGAAGCTAGCATTTTAATTCACTCCAAATATTACGTAATATAGTTGATGCTAGTGGATATACTATGCCAATACGTAATGAAGTTGGTGCCGGCACTCAAGAACACGCATGAATATAAAATGCCTTTAATTGAAACCTGCCTTTTGCAGTAAATGATCGATGTAGAAGAACTTGCTTGTGCTTGTCACGGACCCGGGTTATCGTAATTTGAAACGGATTCATGATTTTAGTGTATACGCTTCAAAATCGACTTAAATCAAACTCATTATGAGGATGAGCAAAGTTCGAATTGAAGTTGATTTTGCCATAACTCGACATAAACTGAAATTTTTCTAACTCAGCTCACCTAAATACTTAGTAACAAGCCAAGTTTGAGCATAGTGAAATTCGGTTTGGCACGTGAACAACCCCATCTCAAAGTTTGCATATGGAAAGTGAACGTCGGAACAACAACACTGGAAACATCAGAGTATGGAGTCATTTGAAAGACTGGTCTAGAAGCTCGCTCACAGCTTCAATACATAAATAAGAACGATGATCAAAATTTCAGTTCCAAAGCACACAAAGATACAAGTGAAAAAAAATGCAATGGATGGAGGAAATAAGGGGCATCATCGTCCAGTTTTAGAGTTCCCATCCTCCTAATCTCGTCCCAGGGTTATAGTTGGTGAACAACCGAAACTCGTTCCCGAGTTTGCTCGAATGCTGAGGTCGGAACCCGCACGGAAGCAGTCCCAACAGTTCAGCAGCCCTGTCCTTCTGCACTTCTCCTGCACAAAACCAGTTTTTACTACATACTGTTAAAAAACCTACCATTTCATGTTAGAGACGTGCAAGAAGACCCGAGCTAAGGAATATATTACATAAGTCTGCAGAAAATCATCAGCCTTTTCATCTCAGAATGATGGTATTAAGATTGGAAGAACGGTGAGAGAAAAAACCCAGATTAGGAGAGTTACCTGTGAGCAGAAGCACGTATGAGTTGCTAGGACCAGGCTTTGCAAGAAAAGGAACCGTCTCTGCAACCTTTTCTAAACACTCCTTGCTCTGCCATCCACAAACAGACATATATCTCATCAGATGGCCAACTCAAGTGTGATCCTTTTTCGATCAATAAACACCGCACTAAGACATCAGGCAACACAAAAACGTCACTGATAGTAGATGCAATTCAAACATGTTATACTGCATTAGTGCTTACGACTGAGCCTCGAAACCGACCAATGTCGGAGTCTCAGACCCTAAATATAGTGAATGAACCTTATTACGAGTCCAGCTCGAACTCTACATATACCGAACTAGTATAATCAATGGTTAGCTACAAACTCAAAGCGCTTGGATCCAACATATCAGCTAAAAAGATAGAAAATTTCAGCCAGTTTTTGTCTAGATGCAATCTCATTTTTGCAGTCCCAAATGAAGATCTATAAAGAATGGAATTGCTTTTGTACTGTGAAGCTGATGATTACAAATGCTAAAACGCCATGAAAGTTCTACATATTGGAGCTCGGAAATCAAAATGAAATCCACCAATTCAAGAAATATGAGGAAACTAAACCTAACTTAAGCAACCATTATACGCTGAGCAATCCGATTATTGAACATACTCACCAAATAAGGAGGATCAGCAACCACAACACTGAAACACTGCTTCAACTCCGCCGGAAGCTCCTCCGGCTTGTTGTAATCGTAAAACGTGAAATCTCCTCCGTACCTCCCAAACCGCTCATCGTACTCCAGCAATTGAACCCTCAGATTCGGATCAATTTTCTGAAAAAACAACATTCAATTTCAAACAATCAATTTTCCCCTTTCTCTAAGCTCTTTCAATCCCTAGCTTCTTAGATTTTACCTTGATATAAGCGTAGAGAGTAGGGCAAGCGATGCAAGCTACCCGCCCAGAATCGCCGCACAGCGAAATGACTTCATTGGCTACAGTTTCGGCAGTTGACTAGTCGTACCAGAACTGGCTCAGCCTCCAATCTTCTGAGACCAGCTCTACGGAGGTCTCCCCGTTTGTTTCCTCTGTGCTTCTTCGGAGCGGTTCTGCTCCGCCAGAAACTCCTGAAGAGCTGCGAGGGCGTGTGAGCTCAGCGTCGGCGCTTCGTCTTCTTCGCCGGCGGCAGCGGCAGTGCTCTCATGTCTTAAAGTTTGTTGCTCTTCCATTTTTTCTCGTTCTCCTCCGGTTTTCGGCGGCGAACTGTGAAGCACGAAGAGGAATCTGGGTTGTTAACCTTGTCTAATTACCATATGGATAGAATCTTCTTTTTATGAATATATGGCCCAGAGAGGTATGTTTAAAAAAGGTAACCAAATAGTTAGTGAGTATTACCAAATAGTTACTGTTATTTAAGTATTATAGTATATAAATTAATGTAGTTGTTAGCAAAAAACAATGTTAAAATTTAAGATTTTATCATCAAACCATCTTGAATTTGAGTTCAACGTATGATTAGTTGATACGTTTTTAATTAACGTTTTTAAGATTTTACCTTCAAACGTCTTGAATTCGAATTTAACGTATGATTAGTTGACACGCTTGAATTTCATTTTTACTCATGATTATTTGACACTTTTTTCAATGATTGGATTAAATTTATAATGCTACGCTTAATAGTTAAAACAACAATAAATATATATTTTCATCACTACCTATCCATACTTTTAAACATCATTAATTAAATTTCGACTCGAATTAAATAGCGTAAACCACTATCGAACTTAAGAATTAACTCGCTTTCAACTCCAATTGTCATGGATCACATAAGAAGAATAACTCAGTTTCAACTCCTATTATGCAATTCCAAGCTAATCAACGAATTCCGTTTCGGTTTCAATCATGCAATTTTGGTTAATCAAAGCCAATCAAGTAAAGAACACATATTCAAAATTTCCAAACCGTAGATGAATAAAACTAGAGGTACATTAGACTAATTAATTGTATAGTTTCTCATTGCAGTAGAAAGCCACACAAATTCCCTTTAAAATAATCCATCTTCACTCCGACCGATTCTTCAACCCGATCGATGAACCATCGACCAACCATTTCTTTCCAACAAATTTACTAAAGGAACAACATTCTCGCTCCATCAAGAATTGCACAAGCTCTCGCGCTTCCTCCAAACGATCTCCCAGATCTTCAACCGCCGCAGTACACTCGGCCAACCCCCTGCCCGGGTTTCCAACTCGACTCCGACACCGTTACGCCTCTCTTCATCGCCTCCACCGCCTTCAACACATCCTTACGATGCTCGAGATACCCTACCGCCAACGAAAGCCACGAGTTCGCGTGTGGCCGGACGCCTTTCGATCTCATCCTCTCCACGACGGCCCCGGCTTCTTCCAAACGGCCAACTTTCATGTAGCGCCGACGAGGACGTGAGGGATGCGACATCGTAACCAATGGCTCTTCCGAGACTCCCACTTGTCGAGTATCTTCTCGCCACCTCGAAATCGCCAACGCCTTCGTGATGGAAGATATCAAGTCCATGTACCCTTTGTTGAGAACCTTCTTCTTGCTCTTCTCGAGACGTTCCCAACCGCAAAGACTTCATCTTTCTTCTCCATGGCTGCTTAGCTTGTGAGGAGGTAATAGTATGCTTTGATATCTTTCTTCTTTCTGATAAGTCCCTCGACTTTCTTCAGCATTTTCACACCCTTGTCGAAAAGTTTGGCCTTTCTGTAATTTGTTGCGGCAGTGTTGTATATGGTCCGCCTCCGAGGTGACATCCGGGTCGGATTCCATCTTTATCAGAGTTCTTTCCATCCCTTTAACATCAGAAGCGGATCCAAATGCAGAAACCAGTATGTTATATGTTGCGACATCATATGGAATGCCACAGTCGTCCATTTCCTTGATAAGATCGTCGAACTTCTTTGTGTCCCCGATTCGATGGTAAAGAGTGAGCAAAGTATTGCAATGGAGGCTCTTCTTGTCGATCCCTAAGTCCTCATCTCTGCAATTACCGCCTCCGCCTTCTCCATGCATCGGACGCGACAAAGAGCAGCGTTGAGAAGTGAGCCGTAAGTATTGACCCCTTTAAGCCGCCGAGGGAGAGTTACGAAGTAGTTAGCCGCCGGTTTTAGCCCTTGAACCTTAGCTATCAAGTCCACTCTTTATGCAAAGATCTCGTGAAGTTAGTTCCAAGTACCTTTTGTCCGTCATCCACTTGGAGATCCGCATTACACGAGAAATCTAGAAGCCGATAAGATTAATAATAAACTATGAAACGATTTGATATGATTTCACAAGAAGATGAACCGTGAATCCAATCCACTAAGAAAGCTTCTAAAGGCATTGGCATTTCCATTTCTCCTACAAACGGCAGTCTATCTATCAATCCTCGATACTAACAAACTAATACGCATCATGCAATAAAGAGGCCAATCAACCAATCAATGATTATAGACTATGAAACGATTTGATATGATTTCACAAGAAGATGAATCGAATCTAATCTAACTAAGAAAGCTTCAAGAGCATTGATTGGCATTTCCATTTCTCCACTAGCAATTACAAACGAAAAAGTCTATCTATGATCTATCAATCCTTGTTACTGCCAAACTAATACCAAGCATATAACAAAGAGGATAATCGGGGAAATCGTTTCTTCCGAAATCCTAATCGTGGAAAATCGATTCGTAGGGTCGATGCTAAGTAAAGCATTTACGTACCTCAAGGGCATGATAGTGACTGCCGAAGTAGCAGCAGCTCTTTGATATAGGAAACGAGCCGGTGCTTCTCGACGACTTTCCTTCTTCAATCCATCGATCGAGAATCGGAACAATGGAGACCTTGGGATCCTCGACCGGTGAAATTCGCCGTAGAGCTTATTTCCGGATTAGTTGGTTGGGATCGGTGAAGTTCCGGTTCGAAGAGGGCCTAGCTGCGCGCCGATGCGGCGGAGCCGTAAGGAACATTTGAATGGAAGTGTGAACCGAAACGGCCGCCGGCGGAGAACGGAGAGACGGTGGAAGCGAGTCCGAGGAGGAATCGAGAGAGGCTCATATCTTGAAGGAAATTGGAAGAAAGGGTTTAATAATGGGGTTTAAGGTTTCGGTTTGGTAATCGATAATTTCTATATTAGCCATTATGTTAATTTCGATAACAAAGTTCTTTCATGATATATACAAAATTAGAAAAAACTTTGGCTATACTATCCCGATTTTTAGTCACTATTTTTTTTCCGTTCCTGACGTACGAACTAGTTTCATACAATGATATCCCAAAACTCTTCCTGAAGTTGACATCCCTAAAGGTTTCCTGATAATATTCTATCTCAAGGTAGAAAGTGGTCTCGATCTATATGTTCGAGAGAATCCCAGTACCTTTTTTGATTCTACCATCACAATAGTAGTTGTCTACCGACCGTAGGACGGTCGAGATTTGGTCATGTTATATATTGTTCAACACCATTAACAAATATTTTATTTTCACCCAACAAACGGGATCGTCCTCGATCGAATAAAGCAGGTTGGTCGGCCAAGAACTCTCAAAGAGAACATCACTTCTCTTCATCACAACCAGCTCATCCTCTTAGTAATTGGTAACCTATTTTTATGTGAGAGGTGAACATGTCTTTGCCGTAGGAATGAATTCCACTCGCTTATGGTTCGAAGCTACCAAGTCAGCTTACCCAAACGGTGATGCTCTTTGAATCGGCCTCCCATTTAACGACACAAGCCGTCAATTTTGTCATGTGAAATATTACCCTTATGGTCCCGTTTCTTACCATGAATGTCACAACTGAGAATAAAGGTGGCGGGACGAAGAAGAAGTTCATGCCCATATAACACGGATGCCAATCAAGATATCGGATCGGGGTGCCCATTCGCCCACTTCTAAGTTGTGCAATCATCCTCAAGGCCTCAACCATGAATGCGTTTCTTTGGGGGAGTGTCCATTCCACGATCTCCCTTTGAAGGAGCATCGGGAGGAGCGCTCAGAAGGGCTCAAGTTCACCAAACACATTCGTCTAATTACAAAGGACATGTAAATTCAAGGATTAGCCACGCGCAACAAACTTTGATTTATTTTTTAAAAAATGTGTGATATGATGCATACTCATGTTTAATAATGATAAAAAATAGAGTCAAGAGAAAACACGCAAGTCGAGTAATAATAATACATTAAATCATATAATTCCCTATCCCGACTTTTCTAAGTCATGTGAGCCGTCGAACGAGTTTCGCGAAGATCTATCCCAGCAGGCCGAGGGAGGCTTCTAAGCGTAGTACATGAGATGAATATAGCTAATCCCGATATGATTTAATATTGGGACGAGGGTTCACAATCCTATCACGAGATAACGTAACGCGTCATCAATCAACATGAATCCACAATCCTATCACTACACACAAGAACAATCCCATAAATCCAAAAGAATTCACAAAACCCAAACAAGAAGAAAACCTATTTCTCCATGGAAGATGTAGAGAAAGTTTCAAACCGCCAATCCATCGAAATGGAAGGTTGACCCTCCGTCGGGCTTCGATTCCTCGACTATTCGGCTTCAAATCTTCATTCCCATGGTGTTCCTGGACTCTCAAGCACTTTCCCCTTCGTCAATTTTGTGTTTTAGTTCGTCATTTTCCCTCGTTTTTCCTCCGAAACGCGTATGGGGCAGAATTAATGCCGTCGCCCATACTAGGCGTCACGACCGTGACAGTTACCAATCACGCCGTGACACGTCCTTGATCGGTCAACATTTGTAGTTCGATTTATCCCGATTCGTAAACCATCGACGTAGTGCTTACATGAGAAAACAAAAATTTGTAGGCAAGATTAAATATGAAATATATCAAAATTGATGTCATTCTACTCGAAAAATTATAACGAACAACATTTGTAAAGGTAATAATATATTTTAAGTAAACTATAAAAATCTTATGAAGGAAAACTAATTAAAAGGGAATAGAAAAATGTGAGTGAGTGAGAAAATTTAAAAAATTAAAATAAAAGAATAAATAAAATAAATATTTTAATGGTTTGAAAAAAGAAAATCACGAAAGAGGCTCTATTTTCAAAATATGCGGATGTGGAAGAATTCTAAATCAAAATACTTAATATATATGATTGATTGATTTGTTAATGATTTGAATTATTTGTGATTAAATATTATGATTGTGACGATAATTGAATCGACAACTAAATCAAACTAATATATAACCAAGTGGGATTTCACGATAATGCGCACTCAACTCGGATTCATGTAACACAAAATATATACCCTATTTAAGAGCTTATAATTGAAAGTGGTGGGTTGAGCAAGTACTCGAGCTTGGCTCCCACACTTCTAGTTTATTGTGAGGTTTAAAACTTCAATATTATGTAAATTATTTTATTATTTAAATATAATTGATATAAATGAGAGTCTCGATATACCTATCCTTTGACCGTACGATGCCTATCCTCTCATATTTCCATTCGAACGATCATGTGCCGCCTGAAGACGAATGCCTTCAATCTCAACATCCTTCTCATCAAGTTTCGCCTCCATCGTAGCTCTCATCTCGTGCCTCACCGAGTTCTCGCCCAACAACACCTCTAATTTCTTCTCGAACCTACACTTATGTAAATGACAATTGAAGTATTTCTCAAACTTCAACGTTATTAGTCTCGCTACATAAAAATCCGCAATCGCACTTCACTTCTTCTCCGAAGTAGGTGAACAAATCCTTTCGACTCATTTGGGCGGCGAAACTTGTTCATAACATTCTCGTTGGACTTGCTTCGAAGACATTTTGACGAAGAGTAGGAAGAAGTGAGGAGTACGTAAATTAGTTTAATCTTAATTTTGCAGGCATTTAATAACGTTAAAAATATTATAAATGTCATTGTGAAATTAAATTCTTTTATTACATTACTGTGAGATTTTAAATTATGACGATCGACTCACCCATGACAGTAGATAGGGTGACTCATTTTTTAGCATTAAAATCATATATATATTTGTTATTTTTCCAAGTCGTTCAATGTACTTTTGAATTTTGTCAATGATCAATATTTGGTCGTATTCTATTTAGAGATAGTCGTAGAAGAATCACATCTCTTATTTTCTGATCGTCAATACTAAAGTATATATAAAATTTTGATGTTTCATAATTCAACTACTAAGATTAAAATTTATACTCCCTTTACTTATTTGTTAATAAGACTAATCATAAAATTTAATTCAAATCATAAAACAAAATTCTCCATTAGCACATTTAAATCTGTTTCAACTAAAACAAGTAGAAACGAATGTTTTCACCATACAAGTTAACTTTACATGCTTAAAAAATAAAACTCAACTATTTTCTCAATATACAAATATTTTAATTCAAATTTGATTCAATGGATATTTGAGTCCGTGTTTAGTCACCGACTCTCCTCTACCCTATATAAACATACACAAGTTTCCGTACATTTTCATCTCAACCCCCTCGCATATATAAACCACGAATCATATATATGGCTTCTTACAACCCATCTCTCACCGCCGGCATTCTTTTCCTAATCATCATCACCTTAACCACGAGGACGATCAACCATGTCAGCGCCACGTCACCCAACGAGATGATGAAGCTAACCCACATCCGCGCATACTGGCAGAACGACGCAAACGCCACATCACCCAACGCGACGGCGGTGGTCTCCGTCCCTCCTTCGCCGGCCGACGACCCTTTCGCGTTCGGGTCCATAAGCATCATAGACAACCCGTTGACTGTGGACCCCAGCCGCGGGTCCACTTCGATGGCCCGAGCCCAAGGCTTTTAGGCTTCTACGGGCCAGCACGCGTTCGACCTTCTGATGGCGATGAACTTTGTGTTCGTTGACGAGAAGTTTAATGGCAAGAATGGCCACCATTTTGGGAAGGAATGAAGTTTCGATGAAAGTGAGGGAGATGCCGTAGTTGGCGGCACGAGAGTATTTCTGATGGCTAAGGGTTATGCTCTTTTGAATACTTATTTCTTTGACCCCGTGCCGCAATCGCCGTCGTCGAATATAACATTTATATATGGCATTACTAGTTATGGAGGAGCTCGGTAGAGTGGTATGTTGATGATTTAAAGATATCGTATTAAAAATTTAGTTATAATTCAAACATACGAATACTTATGTAATGTTTACTTTCTTCTATCTTATTGTGTTCTTAATTGAGAGGTGTCCTGTTCAACCCAAGCGAGGGTCCAAGGACCTAAGTGGTATCCTTTCTTCAATAAATAAATATTTCATAATATATATTAGATATGTATAAATCTGTCTAAATGGAATATCTCAGTTAGTTTAGTTGTGTGTTGTTGATCCAGGTATATATCGAGGTTGAATTTAGTTATACTATATATATAAAATACATTTATTTTTGAAATTATTTTTCCAAAATGTCACTAACTATGCGATAATTCTAAGAATAGACACCACTTAATTTTCACCGATCGCATGCGGGTTATGTATCACCGGTCACAAGGTTAGTCGCTGAACCCCGAATTTTAATAAGCTTGATCTATTTTACGTTTTTTTTATGACAAGAAACAACTACCAACTACAACTCGTAATGGTGATTTTGAGTTCCTTACGTAAAATATAATTGTTATGTAACGAAGTGTTGCCTTACATTACATACAAAATTAAGTATGTTACATAAGAGTAAAGGTCGTTATGTAAGCCTTACGTCGATAATTATTCCTTACCTAATATGCAAAATTACCATATTTTAAGTTAAAATAAGTCATTATAAAAGTGCCTAAAACTTATTAATTTTCTTATGATAAAAATCACTAGACATGTCTATTTTCAAATAACCAAACTTTATCAACTATGATCCTACTCAACAAGAGAAAGACACTTCATTAATCCGACAAACCTCGCGACCTACATTCTAGCCCGTCGAACTAAAAAAATTTGTGGTCAATTGAAGGCGAAATTTTTTTGCTACGCGTCAATGGACTTGTGTAAAACCAAAAGAGCCCTTACTGGACTTAATGATTGAGACTGGCCCATCTCCATTAGTTAGGAAGAAGAATTGCATTATATGGGACTTTGGCCCGCTAAAACATCAGACGATGTTTTGACTTTTGAATTGCTATATATCTTTCCGTCCTAAAATATATAAAATTACATTATTATTTTTTTGATTATAAAAATTTACAAACGAAAAACACCAAAATCGAAGACATCAATTCAATTTTTTTTTGAAAATCGAAGGTATGAAAATCATCCTCGATCACCTCTGCCTAGCTTCGATGGATCGACAACCTGTATGGGTCTCGTCGGCAACGGGATCGCCACTCGTTTGTCGACGATAATTAGGTGGTCGTTTTTATATTTTTGTAATGACAGATGTTCGATTTTTTTGGATCGACGATAATCGTTGGGAACTCGAAATAATGATAATCGACGAGTGATCGTAGGTGATGTGGTAAAGAATAATATTTAAAGTTTGTGTGTTTCACAATTACACAAATTTATAATAATTATGACATTTTAAAAAAAATTGTCGGTAATAACACATGACAACACGACGGAAGAACAAAGCATGTGGATTTTAACAATAACAGGGAGCACGTGAATTCTAACGATAACAGAGAGCATCAAACGTGTGAGTTCATTTTTTAATCTCGCTCTCGCTCTCGCTCTCGCTCTCGCTCTCTGTTTGTATGAAATTATGTATCTAGGCAAGGGTTTCATTAGTTTCAGTTCGTGTTGATGAGGATTCAATCTTCTGCGCCTCTCTCATCCCAGCGGGATCATGAAACTTTGTGAATGGTAATTCATCTCATCTCGCTTCTTCTCTATCGACAGTTGTCTCAATTGAAATTGTGATTTTGAGTAAATGATGACTTTCATCGGAGGTTCTTCCCCTTGATTTTGGTGGGAACATGAAACTTTGTGAATGGCAATTTACCTTCTTGTAAACGTTATGCGGTTATGTGGGTTTCTGATTATCAAGTCCGTGCAGACTATTCTATAATTACTTCATTCAGGGAAGTTGGAGCTATGTTATTTTATTATCTTTCCAATGCTTCTCGGTTCTGTTTATATGAATCTAGGGTTTCATGAGTTCCGATTCGTAAACGAAACGAGGATTCAATCTTCTGCCCTCTTTCGTTCCTGCATGATCATGAAACTTGGTCATTATTATTTGATTAGCGGTAATTCATCTCCTTTCTTTTCCATCGATAGTTTGCTTTCTCAATTGAGTCCCTTGGTTTGTGGGTTCTTTAAAATGCTTGTCTTTACCTTATGTAAAATTAGGGTTTCAAAAATTGCCATCTGAAAAGGAGATTTCAATCCTCTGCCATCTCCTAGTTTCGTCGGATCATGAAATTTTACGAGTTTAAGGTATTAATTGTATTGTATGTCCTTCTCTCCACTCATAATTTTTTTTCTGAAAATTAAATACTTACATGAAGTTGGGAAATATGTTGACGAGGCCTTGTTTCTGGGTTCTTTTAGAAAGTACTTACGACATATTTCAAAACTCATCTTGTTCTCGATGTATCAGAAGGTCAAAACCACAGATTGATTGTCATTACTGGTTTTTATTTGATTAGTGATCCATCTGTCCCATTTCGGTATATGAATATCAAATTCTGATGATGCAGTGGACGTTGGTAACATAAGATGGCTAGGATGGTGTTCAACCATATTTCAAGATTATGAGATGGGTAGCCCCTACTTTGTTTTATAAGTTTTCATCAATCTTAGACGGAGTCCCTTCCCTGTATGGTTTTTTGTGCCTCAGTTAATTCTGAAATCTGATGGTTGGTGAAATGGAAATCATAAGCTTGTGGTTTACCTGAAATGTACTATGAGAACAAGCTTTCAGTTGCCCTTCTTCCATTTGGACGACCCTTTTGTCCACAGGGTTCTAGATGGGTATATATACGAGGTCAGTCAGCTGGTTGGCAAGAAATTTGCTATGAAACAGTCTTTCGGTTGCCCTTCTGCCCTTTGGACGAGCACTTTGTCTATAGGGTCCTAGATGGGGACCTATTCAAAGTCCTAAATCTGGTTTCCCGTGAATTATTTATTGCCTCATGTGGAAAGTTGAATGTTTCTTCTATATCTTGTTTTCTGAAAATTTCAATCATTTCTCTGGTTTGTATCAATCATCTATTGTTATTCTTATCTTTGATTCACGGGAATGCTATAGAACCCTTATATAAGGCCTGTCTTGCATGCTTTTGCTATTGAAAAATTGGTGTCCTTGTATCCAACTCGAACCTTTTTTTGCTGTTGGGAGTGATCATATTTACAGATTCTTGTTGCTTTATCCTGTAAAGTGAAGGTCCTAAAATGGAGTCCTAGAAGGGAACACTGGAATGACTGACACTTCAAAAAATACATTGTTGGCTTGTCCGTGAAGGATACTCATATAGTCATCCAGTTGCCCTTCTGCTCCACCTCAAAGACATATATCAACCATGAGGGTTATTTTAGAAAGCTTCTAAAGTGAAAGTCCTAAAATGGAGTCCTAGACGGAAACAATGGAATGGCTGACATTAGTTGCAAATACATCATCGAAATGTCTATAAGGATACTCATATAGTCATTCCAGTTGCCCTTCTGCTCCATCTAAAGGAAATACATCAACCATATGGGTTATGCTAGTAAGCTGCTGGTACAGCCTTCAATATGATGATTTTAAGAACTGTCCGAGCACAGTGAACAACTGGTTGGTGGGAGGGCACATTTTTTATGCTGCTTCAGAATTTTTAAGCATTGAGCTTGATGTTTTAAATAATTCTCTTATGGATCATTTTCATCTCTGAAATAGCATAAAAAGTATTATTTTGACTGATCTTGTTTTGAAGTAGCTTTTTAAAAGAAGTGGCCAGAATTTTGAGTAATTTTTGTCCTCATCAAGTGGTTTAGATTCAGTGTCTAATGGTTCATTTTCTGAAAGGATGGAATAGATTTGGATTTCATACCTTCTGTGTCTTACTTGATGAGTGTTTTTGACTAGTAGCAATGTGTGTGGCTGGCTAATCTGCAGTATTTGTGGGAAACTAACTACTGAACAAAGAATTGATTCCTTTGGTTTATAATCGTTACATCATTCCATCGTAGGCAAGCTTTTGATTTGCTCATATATTTATTCATGTTGTTTCTGTTGGCAAGCTGCTGATCCAAATGACCTTTCGTGCCTTTTATATGATGATTTTATGGACAAACTATTTACTCGCCCTATGTCCTACTACACAGAGATATCTTTCTTATCTGAATGGCCTAAGTCTTGGAGGGGGACTGAATAATTCAAACGAGTCATTACTAGAACAAGATGCATGCTGATATGAATATTGTCGCGTAACGGTTGGGATGCCGAGTCGGTATTTTAGTTGCCTTATGTCTCATCAAGTTCATCATTCTGGGCAGCATGTTTGACACCTTGGTTAAATGCTTACATGGATAGATAACCGTTCAATTCCAAGTTTTCTGTCGGTCGAAAGGGTTAGTAGCCAAATCCTAAATGCACTTCCCGTTTCTACCTTGCCATTGGGATATTTATATGATTTGCAGAGCTTGGTTTACCAGGGAAAAACAACCGTTCAATTCCAAGTTTTCTGTCGGTCAAAAGGGTTAGTAGCCAAATCCTAAATGCACTTCCCTTTTCTACCTTGCCGTTGGGATATTTATATGATTTGCCGACCTTGGTTTACCTGGGAAAAACAAGGTGATCGGAATGTTAGAGTACCGACTAACTGCTGTTATAACTATATTAGTCCAAGTGGTTATGGCATGTTTGGCTCATCACGTATTGACATGTGGGAATGCAAAAATCGGCTGGAAGGGTTACGCTTCGGTTCTGATTTTATGCTGATTTGAAATCAAGATTATAGAGAATTGAAATATCCTTGAGGAATTATAGAACTCGGTAATTCCAACATGTTTGTTTTCATCTAACATGTTTCTGTTCGTTGAGCAGGATTGTTACATCGTAGTTTGTCAGCTACTCTCCGGGTGTTTTATGGGGTACTATTTTGGGGAGCCCTTCTGCTGGAAGGTAATAAGGATAAAAGTACTCTCTTTCCTGGAAATCAAATATGTTTTTCCCTTTGATCTTATGGTGGGTGTACTCTTGCCATGTCCTAGACTTGATCGCCCGCAGATGGTTTCTTACAACATGGAGACAAATTCAAGTGTTCTTTGGCGATCTTCATTTTTCTGCTGCCTCTCGGAACAGTATTTTCACTTCTGATTCCGATTGCAATTGGTGGTTGTCCTCTTAAAAGGTTGTCCGAACCCAAATTGGTTTTTACTATATAGTGGTTCAATTCATGGGCGTGATGGATCTTTTTATTGGAGGGGAAGCAACTTCAAAAACATTCGTTTGCTGTGTACTCTTGCCATGTCCCGACTTGATCGCCCGTCAGATGGTTTCTTACAACATGGAGACAAATTCTAAGTGTTCTTTTAGCGATCTTCATTTTTCTGCTGCCTCTCGGAATAGTGTTTTCACTTCTGATTCTGATTGCAATTGGTGGTCGTCCTCTTGAAAGGTTGTCCGAACCCTAATTGGTTTTTTACTATATAGTGGTTCAATTCGTGGGCGTGATGGATATTTTTGATTGGATGTGAAGCAACTTCAAAGACATTCGTTTCCTGATCTTTCATTTTCGTTACAGTGTTCTCACTTTTCATTCAATCGTTGTTGGAAGGGTAGCAGGAGCTGTTATTGTGTACGATCCATTGGTTCGTGGAAGTTGGAACAGGGTTCTGATTGGATTTCGGTTTTGTGGTTTGCTTCTACCTCTAATCTTCGTAACTGGTTCTGGATCGATTTTCCATATGACTTGGATGGTTGACCACATCATGATTGGTTGTTTCATGTCTTTTCATTCACTCTGGTTCGTATCAAGTTTTGAGATACTTGAAAGCTCGTTGAAGGATATTAGTCAGTAAGCTTCGGAACAGTTGTGTTAAGATGTATGCTGGTATGAATATTATCGGGTAATGGTTGGGCTGCCGAGTCAGTAATTTAGCTCAATTTCATCAATTTGTATGTTTGAAACTTCAAAGGGAATCCTTGGTTTGATGCTTAACTTGATAGTGAACGGGTATCTATCCACTGGGAAAACAATTATGAAGTTGTGTGTGGGTCGAAAGTCTTACAGGTAAAAGCCTTGCAGTTGAGATATCGGTACGATTTATGTTCTACTTGTCCCTGCTTGGACAGAGAACTGCACAGCTTGGTTTACCCAGGGAATGACTACGCGAGAGGTTAGTTTGTTACTTTCTTGGAGCAATCTCATAACTTTTCTGAATTTTTATTACTGATGTTCAGCTAATTGGTTTTTTTTGGTTAATACTGATTGCTTGCATCTTATGTACGTACTAACTGCTGTAATGATTTTCTGCCTATAATTAACCTTAGAGTCAGTTGTATAATATTAGATAGAGTAGGTGGTATTGTAATCCCTGATATGATATATAGGGATCTGGCGTGAGACATTAGCTCCCTAATGGGAGCAATAGGCTATTTATATAATCCCTAACCTTCTAACTTAGAAATATACAATGAAAACATTCTTATTACTAAACACTCATATATCCTGTTTATGGTTATGGCATGTTAGGCTCATTGCAATATATGCTTATTTTGCTAATAGCATGTGGGAATTCAAGAATGCTGAAAGTCCTTGTAACATTGTAAACAGCTTAGGCAATCTCTACAGCCTGCACCTGAAAGAGTTGACTCTGTAAAGTTCTCATCGGCAATCCATTGGCTCGAAGGATTTCGAAGTGATTAGAAGTACGCAGTTTCAGCATTTCTGGTTCTTTTATTTTCTAAGAATTGAAAAGTTCAATGTCCTTTTTTAACTGTACTGCATCTTTTTCTTCAAGATCAACTTATAACCGCTATCATTGTGACATCAGAAGAACTTTGCTGTATCTAGATTCTTCTCCCGTGTGTTACAACTGCTGCTGATAAGTTGCTGACTGCTTTGCTCTGCTCTGCCGATTCAGGTTTTCATGCAAATGATATCACAATTTACGATCCTAATAATGTTTCTGGTTTCTTTCTATTGCGAACTGTTGCCTTACTGTTTCTGTTTTTCGTGCTTGTATGCTATAGTTTTATATTGTGAATAAGTTCTTGTTTACTTGGGCGCTGGTGTCGTGTTGTTGATGGTGTTTCAGGTGAGGTGGTGTGGGGATCAAGATGCTATTGCGTTTGGAAGCCTATTGGAACAACGTCATTATTTTCTTAGCGTGGAATACTTTTCCATATCTCCCGCTGGATGGATTTTCCCTAACATGCAGGAACCTGGTACTTCCATGATTTATGTTGCAGAGCTTGATTTACCCGGGGAATGACTACATGATTGGGAGGTTAGTTGTTACTTGTATATTGTTATATCTTCTGAATTTTTATTACTAATGTTAGAATCAGTTCGTTAGTCAATAGCTGCTAATTAATAAGTAGATTATTTTTCTGCCTATGATTAGCCTTAGAGTCAGCTGTATGTTATTATATCGTAAGTAGTATGGTCATTCATGATCTGTAGAAATCTGTCGTGTTAGACATAATATTAATAGGGAGCAGTAGGCTGTGTACAATCCCTAACTGTCTAACCTAGAAATATACAAGAAAACATTGTTATTACTTTTTTTTAATTAAGACATTCTTACTACTAAACACACTCATATATCCTATATCCTGTATATGGCTATGTTAGGCTCATTGCAATATATGCTTATTTCTTAACATTGTCCTCAGCTTAGACAATCTCTACGACCTCCTCGAAAAGCTAACTCTATAGAATTATTGAGTGAATGATGATTTATTCATTAGAATACTGCCTACTTATGCAGTAGGAATGGTCCTAAATAAGGTAATTACATAGGCTCTACCTACCACATCATAATCCCATTAATCTAGGATACTACTTATTACTATTATAGGCTGAGATTAGGCTAGATACTATAGCTAACACCTGACTGACTACCAGCTAACTAACTACCTTATTCCTCTCCTACGTCACATAATTCTACACTCCCCCTCAAGCTTGGCTGTAAATATTTTTAAGGCCAAGCTTGCACCGAAGCTTCTCAAACATGTCTCGTGCGAGGCCCTTTGTCAGAATGTTGGCCGTTTGTAGTCTGGAAGGAACATATGACATCTCGAACTCATTGCTGGTCACCTTCTCAGAAATAAATTGTCTATCCAGTTCAACGTATTTGGTTCGATCATGATGGACTGGATTTCTTACAATACTTAGTGCTGCTTGACTGTCACATAATAACTTGACAGAACCTTGGGTGTCCATCCTCAATTCCTGAAGGATTCTTTTCAACCAAACTCCTTCACATATCCCTTCTGCCAATGCCCTGTATTCTGCTTCGCACCGCTCCGAGAGACCACCGATTGTTTCTTACTACGCCATGTAACAAGATTTCCCCATACATAGGTGCAGTACCACTGAAGTGGAGTGACGATTTGTTAATTCCCCCGCCCGGCTTGCATCTCGTATACACGAGAGATAGCTCGTTCGAATGTTTCGGAAGTACAATCCAATTCCGTGTGTACCCTTTAGGTACCTAAGGATTCGCATCACAGCCTCCATATGTTCTGCATTTGGACTATGCATATATTGGCTCACAATGCTGACAGGAAATGAAATGTCAGGTCGAGTGTGAGCCAAATATATCAGTTTTCCTACTAATCTCTAATAGCTCCCCCTCTCTACAGGAGCTACTTCGGATCCCGATCAAACTTCAAATTTGGCTCCATAGGTGTGCTTGCGGGTTTGCAGCTACTCATCCCCGTCTCCTCTAACAAATCCAATACATATTTCCTTTGAGATAAGACCGAGGCCTTGACTCGACCTAGCTACTTCAATACCAAGGAAATACCTCAAATTTTCGAGATCCTTCATTTCAAACTCTAGAGACGACCTTCGTTTAAGATCCTTTATCTCCGGCTCATCATCGCCCGTGATGATTATATCATCTACATATACTATGAGAATAACATGTTTCCCTTACCGATTGTGCTTTATAAATATAGTATGATCGGTTTGACATCGATAATACCCGGATTTTCTTACAGCCTGAGAAAATCTCTCAAACCATGCTCTAGGGGACCGTTTGAGACCATATAATGCCTTCTTAAGTAGGCACATCTTTCCCGGTTCAAACGGTGACCCTTCCCGGTACATTCATGTAGACCTCCTCCTTTAGGTCCCCATTTAAAAATGTATTTTTGATATCCACTGGTAGAGTGACCAATTCGGATTAACGGCAAAAAGGCTGAGTAGAACCCGTACCGTATTCAATTTTGCTATGGGAGCAAAGGTCTCCTCGTAGTCTACTCCAAACGATTGAGTAAATCCCCTAGCCACTAGCCTTGCCTTGTATCTCTCTATTTTCCCTTCGGACGTGTACTTGACAGTAAAAATTCACTTGCAATCAACAGTGGTCTTCCCCGATGGTAGGGTTGCAAAAATCCAGGTCTTATTTTTCTGTAGTGCACTGATTTCTTCTATGACTGCCTTTCTCCAGTGCGGGCTTTTCATAGCCTCTTCCACTATTTTTAGAATCATAATTGTGTCAACACTGCTCACAAACACTTTGTATTTCTCACTGAGATTCCCATATGAGACCCACCTCTCAATTGGGTGGTTTGTGCAAGCTCTGCTGCCCTTCCTTTTTGCAATTGGAAGGTCCATTTGATCTGTAACTTGGACTTCCGTATCCTCCTGCTCAGTGGATATGTCAGGATACTCTTGGTAGTCTTCGGAGGCAGGTTCCTCATTAGCTTCTTGGCTAGTTTGAGTGTGTGAGGTGACTGGAGTCTTCTTCCGACGTTGATTATAGAAACAGAATATTCAGGTATTATGTGTTATGTTATTATCGTTCCTATCGCCATACATATATACACGTACATCGCTTCTAAAGGAGCAGAATCGTCTCTTGGTAATCCCTACAAATTAGGGATTACCCTACCTACCAACATACTATATTATTCTGCTACTAATTAGGATAATTAGGCTAGATATAATTCTGCTAATCCTACGCCTAATACTACATAACTGTATGCTGTAATTCCACACTCCCCCTCAAGCTTGGCTGTAGATGCTGTAAAGGCCAAGCTTGCCTTGTAAATTGCAGAAATCATCTTTAGGTAATGCCTTTGTAAGAATATATGCAATTTGTAACTTAGAAGGGACATACTCCATCTCGAACTCCTTGTTAATCACCTTCTCAGAAATGAAATGGCGATCCAGTTCAACATGTTTAGTACGGTCATGGTGAACTAGATTTTTGACAATGCTTGGGCGCTTGACTATCACACGGCACCCTAACAGGCTCTCATTCTCCACCCCGAGCTCCTTTAGGATACGCCTTAGCCAAATCCCTTCACACATACCATCCGCAAGAGCCCCGTATTCTGCCTCCGCACTGCTCCTTGAAACAACGGCCTGTTTCTTGCTCCGCCAGGTCACCAAGTTTCCCCAAACGTAGGTGCAGTAAGCTGAAGTTGACCGTCGATCAGTGAGGTCTCCAGCCCAACTAGCATCTGTGTAGATGGAAATCCGCGCCCAGGGTGTTTCTGGAATAGTAATCCAACACCTGGTGTGCCCTTTAAGTATCTTAGAATCCTCGTCACTGCCTCCATATGCTCTTCATTCGGATTATGCATATGCTGGCTCACAATGCTCACTGGAAATGAGATGTCTGGACGGGTGTGAGCCAAATATATCAATTTCCCTACCAGTTTCTGGTAACTCCCCCTTTCTACTGGAGCTGCTTCCCCGTCATGGGTGAACTTCAGATTATGCTCCATTGGTGTACTTGCTGGCTTACTCCCAAGCATTCCCGTTTCCTTCAACAGATCTAGGATATATTTGCGTTGGGATAAGCTCAGTCCATTTCGTGATCGTGCCACTTCAATGCCTAGGAAATACCTCAAGGTACCTAGGTCTTTTATCTCAAATTCCAAAGGCCAATCTCTTCTTGAGATTTCTGATCTCCTGTTCATCATCCCCTGTGATGATAATATCATCGACATATACAATGAGGATTGACCTCTTCCCTTCCTGATTCTGCTTCACAAACATGGTATGATAAGTCTGGCACTGATGATACCCATATCCCTTCACAGACTGAGAAAATCTATCAAACCAGGCCCGTGGTGACTGCTTTAGGCCATATAATGCCTTCTTAAGCTTGCACACCATCCCTGGTTCAGCTTCGTGACGCTCGCTGGAACATTCGTATGCACTTCTTTGCTTAAATCTCCATTTAGAAACGCGTTCTTCACATCTAGTTGGTAGAGAGGCCAGTCTAGATTCACTGCCAGTCTTAGCAAGACTCTTACAGTCTTGAGTTTGGCAACAGGGGCAAAAGTCTCCTCGTAGTCCACTCCAAAGCACTGAGTGAATCCCCTAGCTACGAGTCGAGCCTTATACCTTTCAATCTTCCCTTCAGACGTATACTTCACAGTGAATATCCATTTACAGTTAACTGTGGACTTTCCAACTGGTAGTCGTACGATGTCCCATGTCTGATTTTCCAGCAGTGCCTTGATTTCTTCTAACACGGCTGTCCTCTAGTGAGGTATATCCATGGCTTCTTCAATGGAGCTAGGGATCCGTGTTTTATTAAGGACTCCCACAAATGCTCTGTATTTTTTGCTTAAGTTTCCGTAGGAAACCCACCTCTCAATGGGGTGATTTGTGCATGCTCTGGTTCCTTTCCTGTGAGCGATTGGAAGGTACGTTGTGGCATCCTCCTGAGCTTCCCTTGTACCATCACCCTGAGTTTCCTTAGTTTGCTCACCCCCTTCACACATATCACTAGATTCAGCCCTTTCCTCCATGTGCTCTGACTCACTTTCGTGGGAGGCTAAGACCTCAGTAGATTTCAGGTCAGGATGGGCATGTGTGATGTCTGCTACCTTCTTCCTGCGCTGATAGACCAGAAGAGGAGGGTTGTGGCTTTGGTTTTGATCTGGTATAGATTCAGGAAGGACCTTAGGGGGCTCTAGAGTATTACCCTGAGATTCTAGAGTAATAATACTGCCAATGGAAGACTCGATACTTGTAGAACCATAAGTCTCCCCCTGAGGCTGACAGTGGGAGTTGAAGGCACGATGTTCAAAGAACGTGACATTTTTTGAGTGGTAAACTTTGCGAGTTGAGGGAGAGTACCCTAGGAAAACACATTTTTCGGCCCTAGGGTCTAACTTGGAACGAAGGGATGAGTCTAAATGCACGAAAACTGTGCAGCCAAAGACTCTAAGGGGAAGGTCTGATGAGAGAGCATGGCTATGCGGAAATATGTTAAGCAGAATACTACGAGGAGTTTTAAAACCTAGGGTACGACTTGGAAGGCGATTGATGAGATATGTGGCTGTTAGGACAGCATCACCCCATAGGAATTTTGGGGCATTTGCAGCAAACAGGATGCCCTTGCAACCTCTAGCAAGTGACGGTTTTTGCGTTCAGCAATTCCGTTTTGCTGAGGAGTGTAAGGAAACGAACTGCTGTGAGCAATTCCATTAGCCACGAGGAAAGAGTCTAAGGACTGATTGAAATAGTCCTTAGCATTATCTGTATGCAAGACTCGAATAGGTGTTTGAAACTGAGTTTTTATTTGGTTCTGAAACGTCTGGAAAATCTGTTTTGTTTCAGTTTTTGATTTCATGAGATAGGTCCATGTTAAGCGGGTGTAATCATCAATGAATGTGATGAACCACCTAAAGCCACTGACTGTTTTAACAGCGCATGGACCCCAGATGTCGCTATGATGTCGCTATGAATAATTGAAAAAGGATATGATGGTTTGTATGGTATGCTACGATAAACTGCTTGTGTTTGTTTAGCAAGCTGACATGTATCACACGAAAACATATTAGGGTTTTTATTGATGAAAAGGTTCGGAAACAACTTTTTAAGGTAGGAAAAACTAGAATGACCTAGGCGATAATGCCACATCATTACTGGACATTCTAACTGACTCGATGTAGAACTCAAAGAAACTGACTTGGAAACCTCTCCTTCTGGTCTTGGTCTGTTTATTGTCTGTAGTAGGTATAGCCCATCACACAGCTCAAACCTGCCAATCATCCTCTGAGATCCCGCCTTGTACAGTGAGAAGGATCACACGTTAGTCGACAATTCAAGTCTTTGGTGATTTGACTAACGAAAATTAAGTTGCAATTTAATTTTGGCACATAAAGCACAGGATACACAGTTTGAGTAGGAGTTAGGTATGCTGTTCCAATTCCTTCAATAGGAGCAATGGTTCCATCAGCAATCACACTCCTGCATTTCCTCTGTGCTTCTGAATGTTATATAGGAGTTGTCTGGAGCCTGTCATATGTTCAGTAGCACCAGAATCCAACACCCAGTTCTGCTTGAACTGATTTAAAGCTATGAGAGCAATGGGTTTAGTACCTTGACTGGCAAACAAATTGTGATGGGCTTCAGATGAGCTTGCAGAAGCCTTCTTAGCAGTGTACTGGGACATCATCTGCTGGAGGATCTCGAGCTGCTCCCTGGTGATCCCTGCAAATTGGTTGGCCTGCTCACTTGCAGCAGCCTGAGCATGGGCCTCCCTTTCTGCCTTTGGTTTCCAGTCTGCAGGTTTTCCGTGTAACTTCCAGCAGGTCTCCTTTGTGTGACCTAGCTTGCTGCAGTGAGTGCACTAAGGTCGTGCCTTGCCTGACTTTGTATACCCATATCCTTGTGGGTTGCCGGAGTAGTGAGTGACGAGGGCAGAACCTTCAGCTTGAGCACTCTTAGAGTCGAGGATCATCAGCTTCCTTCTGCTTTCTTCCCATTTAATCTCAGCAAAGGCTTCCCTGACTGAAGGAAGGGGCAGGCGACCCATAATTCTGCCCGTGACCTCGTCCAGGGCTTGGTTGAGTCCAAGCAAGAAACGGATGGTCCGTTTTGCTTGGAGGATTCTCCTGTAAAGCTCTGCATCCTCTGTACATTTCCATAGATGCACGTCATAGAGGTCCTGCTGCAGCCAGTACTTGCACAACTCGTCATAGTTCTGGGTGACGGATTGATCTCCTTGCTTGAGATCATGGAGGCGCATCTCCACTTCAAATGCCTCCGCATTGTTGGCCTGGTGAGAGTACGTATGTTGTGCTCCTTCCCAGATCTCTTGAGTAGTCTGGTGGAGGAGAAACTTCTCTCCAATTGAGGTGGTCATGGAATTCAGGAGCCAGGACTGGACCATGTTGTCCTCAATATCCCAGTTTGCGAATTCTGGATCTTCCTCTGCTGGCCTCTTGGATTTTCCACCAAGTAGCCTCTCTTTCCCTTGCCTGAGATAAACTTCAGGACTGACGAGGACCACTGTAGATAGTTATCTCCGTTGAGGCGGTGATTGGTGATACAGCCCAGGACTGTATCTGATGAGGCAGGCTGATTTGAGTGCTTCTGGGAGGGATCTCCTGAAGTCACAGACGGCGAGGATGAGGCTTGAACTTCATCGTTCGTGTTCGCCATCAGATGAGAATGAGAGAGAGAGAAGAAGAACGGAAGATGAAGATGGATTCAAGGTCTGAATCTAAGCTCTGATACCATATAGAAACATAATATTCAGGTATTTTGTGTTATGTTATTATCGTTCCTACTGCCATATATATATACACAGACACTGCTTCTAATGGAGCAGAATCGTCTCTTGATAATCCCTACAAATTAGGTATTACCCTACCTACCAACATACTATATTATTCTGCTACTAATTAGGGTAATTAGTCTAGATATGATTCTGCTAATCCTACGCCTAATACTACATAACTATATGCTGTAATTCCACACTGATAAACCAACAGATTTGGTTCTTTATGAGTATTAGTGTTAGTGTTTTCAGCTTCAGAATTGGCAGGAAGAGGCACTAGAGTTTGACTGGATCCGAGGGTGATGATATTCCCAATGGAGGACTCTTCTTTTCTGAGATTCTCCCCCTGAGGCTGATATTGGGAATAAAAGGATTGGTGTTCAAAAAAGGTAATGTCCTTTGAGTGATAGGTTTTTTTAGTAGACGGTGAATAGCACTTGTATCCACTGTGATGGGGTGAATACTCGAGGAAGACACCTAATTGCTCTAGGATCAAGTTTAGAGAGAGAGGATGAACGGTGGTACACAAAAGCGGTGCAACCGAAGACTCTAAGAGGCAGATCAGAGGAAAGAGCGTGAGTATGAGGGAATTTGTTTAGAAGGATGGCCCGAGGGGTTTGAAAGTTCAGGATTCTGCTAGGGAGACGATTGATTAGGTAGGTGGCTGTTAGGACTGCATCTTCCCATAGTGTTTTTGGAGATTTTGCAGCAAACATAGATTTCCTGGCTACTTCTAGGAGATGCCTGTTTTTACGTTCAGCAACTCCATTTTATTGAGGAGTATAAGGACAGGAGCTGCTATGGGTAATGCCTTGATTGGTAAGGAAAGTTCCTAGGGTAGTGTTGAAATAATCCCTAGCATTGTCTGTGTGAAGTACACGGATAGGTGTTTGAAACTGGTTTGTGATGTTTTTATGAAAGTTCTTAAAGATTTCTGTAGTTTCAGTTTTGGATTTCATTAGGTAGGTCCATGTAAGACGTGTCTGGTCATCGATAAACGTGATGAACCAGCGAAAACCATTGATAGTATTCACTGAACACGGCCCCCAAATATCACTATGAATTATGGAGAAAGGATGTGATGGTTTGTAAGGGATACTATGGTAGACTGTCCTAGTGTGTTTGGCGAGTTGACAAATATCACAATGAAAGGACTTAGAATTTTTATTGATGAATAGTTTCGGAAAAAGTTTTGCAAGATAGCTAAAACTTGGATGACCTAATCGATACCATATATGTGTAGTGAGACATCATCTGCTGAAGGATTTCTAACTGTTCCCTAGTTAGCTGGGCTACAGTGCTGGCTTGTTCAGTGGCAGCAGCGTGAGCCTGAGCCTCCCTTTCTGTTTTAGGTTTCCAGTCAGCAGGCTTTCCGTGCAGCTTCTAGCACGTCTCTTTGGTGTGACCTGTCTTGTTGTAGTGAGTGCAATAAGGTCTTGGTTTTCCAGACTTGGTGTAGCCTCGCCCTTCGTAGCCGCCGTTGTACCGACCGGCAAGGCGCATCCCTCGTAGTTGGTTTAGTGTCGGTGATCATGATCCTTCGACGACTTTCTTCTCAGTGGACTTCAGCAAAAACATCCTTGGCTCTAGGTAAAGGAGTTCGTCCCATGATTCTTCCTCTTACTTCATCAAGCTCTTGATTGAGGCCCAGGAGGAATCGGATAGTCCTTTTTGTTGCCAGGATCTGTCGATAGACTTCTGAGTCATGGTTGCAGGTCCAAATATGCACGTCATACATGTCTTGTTGTAACCAGTACTTACTTAACTCATCATAATACTGTGGGACAGTCTTCTCTCCCTGGTTTAGATTGTGCAGGCGGATTTTCAGGTCAAACAGCTCTGCATTGTTCTCCTGCTTCGAGTATGTGTGGCGAACACTTTCCCAAATCTCGTAAGCAGTTTTATGAAGGAGAAACTTTTCTCCGATTGAGGTATTCATGGAATTGAGCAGCCATGATTGGACCATGTTGTCCTCAATATCCCAGGTGATGAAGGCTAGATCCTCTTCCACTGGCTGAACTGTCTTTCCAGTGAGGTATCCTTTCTTGCCCTTTCCTGAAATGAACTTGAGAACAGAGGATGACCATTGCAGGTAGTTATCGCCGTTGAGTCTGTGATTGGTGATACAGCCAACGACGGAGTCTGAAATGGCAGAAGATTGCGACTGTAGCAGCTTCTCTGGGTTGTGGCAGAACCTGAGATTGCTTCAGAATTGTCCATGGCTGGAACTTCTTCAGGCATGGTGACAGAGATGAGTGGTCGGGATTTTTGAGAGGGAGAGGAGGTGGAAATGGATCAGGGCTCTGATACCATATAGAATTATTGAGTGAATGATGATTTATTCATTAGAATACTGCCTACTTATGCAGTAGGAATGGTCCTAAATTAGGTAATTACATAGGTTCTACCTACCACATCATAATCCCATTAATCTAGGATACTACTTACTACTATTATAGGCTGAGATTAGGCTAGATACTACAGCTAACACCTGACTGACTACCAGCTAACTAACTACCTTATTCCTCTCCTACGTCACATAATTCTACAGACTCTGTAAAGTTTTCGTAGACAATCATCTAACTCGGGAGGATTTGAAATTAATTAGAGGTATGTAGAGTGGTACTTCCATGATTTATATTGCTGACATGAAATGATGGGGAGTAAGTTTCGCTTAGTTATTGCATTTCCTCTGCAGGAACTTAACAATGAAAGTATTCTATGCAGATGATACTCTACCTATAACTCTCTTGATGCTGATTGCTTTGGTTAGTTGGTTGGTTCACGTATGGTGTGAATTGGTCAATGAAGTTACTTTACCCTTGCAAAAAGGTAGGATTTCAGTTTGGTCGTTCTTCTTTTTCTTTGCTGATCATATTTACGGTGAACACTTCGTCTACTTAGGGGTACCGGTACCCTACGTACTAAAAATATCATATTTCTAAAAAATAAATAAATTCTAAACTTCTTATTTGTAATCCTTAAATACTAAAGAATGATCCTAACGTTTTAAACAAAAAATCCTAATTCGAACAACGCATCATAAACTCAAACTCTGAATTGTATCACAATGGATCTTAAAACTTATAAAGTAAACTCTAACCCTTAACATTATACCCTTGAGCCTAAACGCAAATCTACAACCTCAAAAATCTTAATTTTAAGTATAAAATATATTAAAATGTGGTATAGAAGGGAACAATAAGAAGTTTAGCATGTTTGTGAAGAAACTCATATAATCATTCCAGTGGCCCTTCTGCTCCCCCTCACAGAAATACATCAACCATGTGGGTCACTTTACAAAAATTGCTGATCTGAGTGGTCATGTCAAGTGAAATTTCTAAAATGGAGTCATAGAGGGGAACTTTGGAATGGCTGACGCTTGTTGCAAATACATCGTTGGCATGTGAGGATAATCATACAGTCATTCCAGTTGCCCTTCTGCTCCACCTCAAAAAATACATCAAACCATGAGGGTTATGCTAATAAGCTGCTGATCTGGACGTCTTGTTGTCCCTTCGATATGATGATCCCCCTTTCAGCTCCACCTTGCATTGTCGCATCCATAAGTGTTTAAAATCATGGACACATACATGTTTCTAGGCTGTAAGCGGAACAAGATCCTAGTTGATATGAGTTGCCTTATGTCTTATCAATTTTCATATGGGTAGAATGTTTGAAACTTCAAAAAATACACAGCTGGCTGGATGCTCAACTTGGAATTTATTTTAAGAATTATCCGAGCATAGTGCACAATTGGTTGGTGGGAGGACACAAGTTTTTATGCTGGTTCAGAATTCTGAAGTATCTAGCTTGATGTTCTTTTCCTGATGGATTATTTTCATCTCTGAAATAGCATAGAAAGCATCGTTTTAACTGATCTTCTTTTAGAAGTGGTTTTTTTAAAAGCCACTTGTGATTGTGTACAATGGCCAAATTTTCGAGTAATTTTGCCCTCATCAAGTTGCTTTACCCTTGCAAAAAGATGATAATCCTTTAATTGTCTTTGGTTTCGCTTCTCCTCAGGCTTGATCCAAAACGAAAAAGACTATGGTGGGATTTTGATTTGTTCATTCTGAGATCTATCATGTCCCTAAGCTGGAGTCCTGGAGGGGAACATTGGAATGGCTAACACAGTTACAAACACACATTGTGAACATGTGTGTTGAGGTGGTCATATTAGTCACTCCATGGAAAAAACACCAGTCATGATGGTAAGCTCTGCTGATTTGAATGTCCCATCATATACATTTCCAGCTCGTATTTGGAATAAGATGCTTGTTGATATGAATATTGTCTAGCTGACTTATGCCTTATCAATTGCTGAATCAGTTGTCTAGTTTGCCCTTGTGCTCCACATTAAATACCTCAAATCATGAGTGAGGGCTATGTTGGTTATCTACTAATCGGAATCTCGTGCCCTGATCTATAGATTGTTCCAATTGCCCTTCTACTCCACCTTGAATACCTCAAATCATGAGGGCTATTTAAGTAATCTGCTAATCGGAATCTCGTGGCCTGATCGATCCATCAGGTTTCAAGAACTTGGCAGACTGATTGTATACAGTTGGTTGATGTCACTAAGTTGCCTCTTGGGAATTTGTTAGATCTATCAAATTCAAAATTGTCATCTAACATGTTTCTGGGACACGATCGATCCTTTTGATCGGATGATTTAGCGATTGACTTCAAAGACATTCGTTAGCGATTTACTTTCGGTTTCACGGTTTGCTTCTACCTCTAATATTCAGAACTCATATATAGTCGTTCCAGTTGCCCTTGTGCTCAAGTGGAAACCATTAATCAATCATGATAGTTATGTTGGTAAGCTGCTGATCTGGATTTCATCTGATGCCTGTTGATATGAATATAGTCAGTCGGGCACTATGTTGGAAACTTTGATCGGTTGGAAATTCATCGATTTTGATCGGTTGATATGTTGGAAATTCATCAATGTGGATCGGTTGATTGATAATAAGTTTGGAATTTTATTAATTAGTTTCGTCTTGATTGATCTTTTTGGTTGAAGTCCATCAGTTTCTGTCCAAAGACGGTATAAATAATGTGTATTTACGTACGTACTGCTAGCAAAAGCTGCTCTGGTTTCAATTAAGGCCATTTACTACTTTACACTGCATGCGCGTCCTTTGAGTGCCATCATCAAATTACATATATAATCTGCAAATCTAATTGCTCTTACCTACTCCAATCGGTTAAGATTGTCGATCAGTGTAGTTACGGATATTTAAAAGTCTTCGGTTTGAAGAATTAAATTTGATTGAGCAAGACATAATGAGAGTGTTGACTTGGCTACTGTGGTATTGGGCAATTGGTGGAGCCAAGTCCATATATAGTGGATTTAGACAAAACCTGCTAACTAGGACTAGAGTGTTAGTTCAGAGGACGACGAATCTTTTTGAGTGGGATGGTGTCCTTAATTTCCAAGTAAGCTTCGACGTACGAACATGCATACTGATTTCACGCATGGAATACCGGTATCTCTTCAGCATAATGCAACCAATCGCGCTATTTTAAAAGGAGGATATAAGGATAGTTATTATTCACACCAGTTTCGGTCCAAAACATTTAACATTTGGGTATATATTTACGATTTTTGTCGAGTTCGGCTAAGGCCCATTGTCAGTTCGGCTTAGTGCTTGGTCGTGTTGGAACTAGAGGGGTCTAGGAGAGTCCCCACTCTCTTATTCCTAATCACGAGTACTATATTATATATATAATTTGATGATTTCGTAATTCGGCTAATGTTATGTTTTTGTAAATTTCAACTTATTATGTGTTTTGATATTCATACAATACTCAAATTTTCGATTCAAATTCAACTCAATGTATGTTTTGATACTAGACCCGTCATTGACCAAGACCACCTCCCCCAATGTCACCGACGTCCTCTATGTTCGTCCTGCCTTGCCCAACTCCCCTGTTGGCTTCGGGGCCATAAGCGTCTTCGACGACCCCCTCACCGCTGGGCCCAGCCCTGGCTCGTCCTTGCTGGGCATAGCTCAGGGCTCCTACGCATCTGCTTCTCAGCAGGCGTTCGAGATTATGATGGCGATGAACTTGGTGTTTGTGGGTAGTAAGTTCAACGGAAGCAACCTCACCGTGATGGGAAGGAATGAAGTGCCGTTGAAGGTTAGAGAGTTGCCGGTGGTCGGCGGGACATGAGTTTTCCGGCTGGCTAGGGGCTATGTTCTTATGAATATGTACTTCTTTGACCCTAAAGCTAGGCTTGCCGTCGTTGAGTATAATATCTACGCTTGGCATTATTGGTAATGTCGAAATTGAATGCGTTTCGATAAAAATAATACTGAGATGAGTGACCTTTTAGAAAACTATCGTGTAAAATTTATGTAAGGAAAAACAATGTGTTGTGTACTAGTCTAGTTGCATGGTAGAATCTCATTACCCTACTTGTGTATGTGTGTGTTGTCGGGTTTGTATGCTTGTGCATATCTTTCTATATTAAAAACAAGTTTAACGCATTATGATCACTCAAATTTAGAGTAGGTAACAAACTGGTCACTCCACACAATAATATTTCTTTGCTCTTCAAATCTATAACATAAGTTTGGTTACATGCTCTTGAATATTTTTACGGCTAGAGTGATTATGGCGGCACTGTAGTCGTCTAGATTCAAGGATAAACCTTGTAATCGTAGATGTTCTTCACTGTATTACAACGCTAGTTGATGGCGAGTTTCGATTCCAGTGTCAACAAGGTCGGATCTTTTTGCAACGTAAATGATGAAATTAAAAGTGATAAGTGACCAGAATCTTATCTATCTGAAACGAGAGTAACCGCTAATGCTTTTAACCCATATTAAAACCAAAATCATGATCAATTTATTTTTGTCTAATACACCTCATGTAGCCTAAGCTTTACAAGTTCGAATGGGAGGTTTTGATGGACTGATTTACGAGACCAGAATCAAACTAAAATTGGTATCGGTGCGGAGCTTTTGTCAATTAGGATGTACCGTAATGTATAAACATTTTAGATCAGTAGAGCAACAGAAGGTGACAGGAGTGTATTCAGAGCAAGAGGGGATGGAATGTTAACCAACTTTGTCAGAAATGAGGGATTGTTGCTTGTAAAGGAAGTTACCAAGTTTACTAAACTACGTTACAATGGCATATGAGCACAAATTTGTAAGGAAAGAACTGCACCAGCAGCAGCTGAAATAGAGTTGCATTTCTGCTATTGGTCAGCCTCTGTTGTCATCCTTGCTCTAACTTTTTCGAGGAGTTGACGAGCGAAGGAACCTCGTTTGTTCAGCTCACCTCGCAATTGATCTTGATGCTTGTGTAGTAGGGCACTCCACAAGGACTCAGAACAGCTCTTTCATGGATCGTGACGACTAGATTACGGTTCGATTTCACAAACGCTGCAGATTTTTAAACATTAAATCATTTAGCCTTAACAGTAAGGATATATTGTCCACGTTATATATATAAGCCACACTCTTACCGATGACCAGAGCCTGAGCAGTCTCATATGGCTTCAAGAAAACTTGACCCTCTTCTTCAGTTCCATTTTTGGAAATAAGGCTTCTGTTTTTTGACCTATGATTCATTTAGGTGAATATTCAATATTGTAATATTGCCATATTTAATATCAACAAATAGTAGTATTTTGAAAACCGGACCGGACCGGTCGGACGAATCGGTTGAACTGCGAACCGGTGACTCAACAGGTCCAGTACACCACAGTTTTACTGTACGTGCATACCGGCCAGCTCAAACGGTTGAATCGGCCGATTATAATCAAACCGCAGTTCAACTATTGAGTATGATTTTCTTTGTTTGTAAAATTGAATGGTGGTAGCAAGGATCAAACTTAAGCTCTCAAGAGAAAGGTACAATCTTTTACCAACTCAACTATCTCCATTTTGTGTTTAATAGTTACGGTTAGTTTATTACATTAGTTAAATTTAATTAAATAACATTAGTGGTGGATATTGGTGTTTAGATGTGAACATAAAATTTGGCATTTTCATAATATATTTAATTTAAATATTAAAAATATATTTAAGCTATTGAATTATAGACACTTATTGAATTATTAATTGTTTTTAACTCTATTTATTATCGATATAATTTGATTTTATTATTAATTTATTCGGTACGATATTATATTATTAATTTATATATTTTATTTTTATTTGATATTACAAACGGTTAAACTAGTATGAACCACTGATTGAACCATCAAACTTCTTACCACTAGATTTTTCAATATGGTGCCCAGTACTATTTTGAAAACAATACAGAATAGCTAGATATTCGAACTCCGCAACACAAAAATATTTTGAATAACTAATTATTGAGTGATATTTATCAATATCACCTAATATCACTCATACTAAACATGCTCATAATCTTTTCATTAAAAATTATTGAAAATTGTAGGGATAAAAAAAATTTAAAATTACAAAAGAAACTAATTGCTAAACTTAACTTATTAGCAATTCATATTACCATTGCTAAGGGCTCGTTTGCTATGCTAGCTATTAAGTTTGATATCTAGTGATGGTTAGTTATTTCTGAAATCATCATTTTTAAGTTATGAATTGCTAGTTATTTTGAGCTAAAAAAAATATTAATATCACTTTCAAGATAGATGTTTATCTCCAAAATGATATTGATATTGCTTTCACATTATTTATTTGCCCTCAACTTTTTACTGTAATTACACTGCCACTATACAGGTGGCGGAAAGTCCCACACCTTACCTCTTTCCTTCATCTGACACTCTCTTGGTTACTGTTCTTCTTTCCCAAACGTTGTGCTCCATTTTGTTCATCTAACTTTTCATCTCTTTCGTGTCTTACTCTTCTTCCTCTTTTGATCTATTCAACTCTGTTTTAAAATATAGAGACGAATAAATCGAATCGGGAGATTGATATTTATGGTTCTTAATTAGGTACAATACAGAACCATGAAGTAAAAACTCCAGCAATCCCAAGTGAGTGTAGGTATCCGACAACACTCCAAATCCATCGACAAGACTGGATAGCAAACCAACACCCAGACAGAATAGCGAAGGACATCGCCACATCAGCCAAATGGATGTCGGACGAATTCCTGGCAGCTGGAATCTCCAAGAAGCTGGGGTTGATCGGATTCTGCTACGGCGGTGGCAGAGTAGTAGAAGTTCTGTCCAGAGATCAGGGCAACCGGTTCGGGATTGGGATCTCATTCTACGGTACTAGAATCGACACAAGCCTTGTTAGGAAGTTAAGTGCCCCAGTCCTGTTTGTTTCAGGGGACAGTGACCCTCTTTGCAGCTTGAGTGTACTCAAGGAGATTGAGAACAAAATTGGCGAGGACAGCAATTCGAAAGTGGTTATCTTCGAAGGAAGAGGTCACGTGTTCGCACACCGCCCGAGTTCTGCTGAAGAAGATGAAGATGCAGAGGAGGCTTTTGTGATGCTGAGGAGTTGGTTGAATGATGGTTTTGTGGTGGAGAGTTGAGAAACAAGGTTTGTAGATTGTGTAGCTCAGGAAGCTGTTGGCTACTAGTAAGCACCAACTGCATTTTGAGACAAATACCGTGCAGGTTGATTTGTATTCGAGAATGAATTGGCATGATTGTGCTATTATTATTTTGCTTTGGGGTTGGATGGAAAATAAATTAAGGGAAAAATACATTACCACCGGCCACCGGTATGGTATATTACTTTCATCTATGCACTGCCTTTTATGTCGTATCACTATCTTCAATAGAATCAATCCCCTTTGACTTTTGGGATATTGAATGCATTTTTGAATAGATCACCCTCCTCCAGATCTATCTATCTCGTTGATTCGTAATTGGGTGTTGTTTTTTTCAATAGGCTGGGTGAGTGATTGTTTAATTTTCCCAGGCTTGGTTTTGAAAGAGTAACAATCCATTTGAGACATTAAAATTCGTTCCGAGACAAGTTATTCATTTTTATTTTTGGTTATGAGCGTTGGGGTGTTACAAATTGATATCAGAGTCGATTCTCCTCCCGCTTCTTTGTTCGTCATAAAAGGTTGGAGATCGAGCCGATATCAAATGATTTTTTCTGTTTGCAAATCAAAATTTTGTTTTGATTTAAAGAAAAGCACGTGGAAAGAAAGTTTATACAATATTTTGAATCGTCTCAAGTCCCTCCACTAAGACTCTGGTATAGAAACATACGACAAGTCGATCTACTCTCTGGTAACATCCAATGGATATTTCAGATTATGATAATTGATTTACATTAATTAAATGCTAACATGGTTGACAGAACAGCGTACATTATTTGCTTATTATTGCACCAATTACTACTCCGACGATAATACAGATGACTGCAACAACCACCATGAATACCAGTAATATAAATAATCTCTTTATTATTATTTCTAAAAATGAAATCCCCCTCCTATTCCAAAAATTTCTAAACTTAAACTGAAGAAATACTCATAGCTTACCTAATAACGTTTTTGACAATCAAGAAATCTTCGTTTTAGATTGTCGTCAGTCCAAGATGTCACCACATCAGTAACCTCTCCACATTTAGAAATTGGGGCCTTTATCATTCTTTTGAAAATTGAGGAAATGAAATCAGAGTAAAAAAAATAAAAATCCTACTAATTTTCTAAGGTGGAGATAAATTTTTCTAAAAAGAGTGATATTTAAAGAGTGAAATCTTAGGTATCCCAAAACTATTCATTCCAACATGGATTTTAGAAACTATTTGATCCTTGTCTTGATACTACCGACACAAGATTAATAGTGAACACCAATTATTGTTGTTTTCGTTTAAACCATGCCCTTACCCCCCACACTTCACCACCAACCTTTCATCATCTTCTCATTTCCAGCAATCCTCCACCAAGCAACTTGAAGCATAAATCATGTCTCTCCCAGACGATGATGGTAACCATCACACATTTGTAAAAGTATTGGCAACAGTATTCTCATTGGCCAAATCATTGATATCTACTGGTTGATTATCAAAGAAGCTGATCAACGACGTCAAGAGCTCGAACGTAAAAATTTACATGATGAGTAGGCAAAAGCTAAGTATGGTAGATGTTATAGTTGTTTTCAAGTTAATGAAGTTTCCTTTAGGATTTTTAGTAGCCATTAGTGATATAAAAAAGAAATCTCTTTCCATTAATTCGTCACAGTACAACCCATTATTGGCATTACACTTAAAACCGATAATGACAAAAATCCCTGGAAACCATTACTGATTCTAATCTTCCATTTGCAACCTTACTTCTTCACGCCCTTCGACTTGATTAGACGTTTCTTGCTAGTGACCTATTGGCTTTTCCCGTTCTATTTTTCTCCACCCCAAACTGCAATAGGGGACTCTCTTATTCAACCAGACCTCCCTTGATTGCTAGGTGGTGCGAGTGCAGTATAAGCGAGGTTGAGTGGAAAGAGTCTACCTAACATTGGAACGTGGAGAAATTGGTCTCCATTATGATCGAAAGCATGCACCACCTTGCCTTGAAGTAGAAGGAGAAATTTTGTTGCATGAGCTAACCAACGTTGAGATAGCTCCTATGCTAAGACGGAAATAGCAACACATCTGGTATGACAAGAGGACCCAAGAGGACCCAATTGAACCTCTTCCTTTAACCTTCCTTCTATTGCCTAATCCTACAATCATGCATGAGTTGACATTGTAATCAACCCCAAAGAAGATGCTTTCATGGGGTAACACATGATGAGGGCAACCACTATCAACCAACCAATCCATCTCCAGGGGGCCCCTAAAAGGACAAAGGTTAGTCAAGTAAGAGTAATACATATCGCTCCCAGTATTTGCATTAGGTTGCTGGACACAAATCTGAGGAATTACATTTCTTTATTTTTTCTCTGGAGGTTTCATTTGAGTCGATATTGGGAAATGCCTTTCATTTGAATTCTGCGGTAATAATGGACGGTTTCCAAATTTAAAGTTGAATACCGTGTGTGTGAGCAGTAAAACCTCTCACATTACTGATCATTTTTGTTTACTTTTGGTACCCAGAGATTAGTGATAGCACGTAGTAAGTGGAAGTTGTCTAAAATTTTGCTTTCCGCTCTGTCCTTTATCTTCTAGCGCGTGTCGACATAAGTTACTGTGGAAAGGTGTGATAGCGTGTTTTAGTTTTAAAACATATATGTATATATTAATTTTGTAAACTCCTAAATCCTACCCAACAAATAAATTTCAAATCTCATTAACATTTAGCCCATCCTCTCCCTAATCTACCATTCTTTCTGCAATAGCTCTCTTTCATTAATGGATCCTTCAATATCATTCTACTCGTAGCAATTTTATGCTTTCTGGTCATCTCTTATTTTATGAGTAAACAAATGTGTATAGAGGAGCCAAGGCATCCAGAAGATTTTCCAGTTGTACCCGTCCGCCGGAGCCCACCCGAAACTCACCGTAGCAAACCCTGATTAATTTTAGTAATAAATGTATGCGGTGACGTTTCGATTTCTTTTTATGGTTATTTAATGAAATTGGACTTTTTACAAGTGATAGGCGTATTTCTGAAATTTTTGTACTCTAAATAGTTGGAAAAGTCGTTTGGGTAGAAACCAAATAATTATTGGAATCAGTGTAATAACCGATTTTTACTATTCCGTACTTGGTTGCCGACATATAGCTATTATAAGTGAGACCATTTTCCCCCTACTTTCTTTTATTTTCCAAGACACTTCTCTTTTTCTTCCACCGTCCCCAATGTCTCCCTTTCCTCCATCTGATTTCGGTTTAGATATGCATTCTAGTCCTCTTCAAGTGATGACATCGACTGAAAACTCACAAGGACTTATTGGGTTGCAGATCGCCATAGGCACCCTCATCATTTTTCTTTCAACCATTATGTGTTTTATGAGGCAAATCCTCCGTCATGATGAGATTCAACACCTGGAATCCTCGAGGAAGTCAAAGCTAAATGCGGTAAGAAAAAGTAACTTAGAGTTTTAGCTTTTGTTTTCGGATGGTTGATGATTTTTCAATTTTACTTATGCTCATTGTTGAAGAAATCTCCTTCATCACCATGTTTTGTTTTTATCCATCATCTTCCGTTTAACAAGAGTTCCTGCCATGTTATTTTTTATTTCGAGGACGAAATATTTTTAGGGACGAGAGAGTTGTAACAATCCAATTCGTATAACCTAAAACTTTTCCTAATCAATGAAATATGTATGATGATAATCCTTCTTGGTATGAGATTTAATGGTTAGACTCATAAGAGTAATTATGGGGCGTTTGGATCAGGTATTTGTGTGAGGTATTTTGGCCGAGATAACTCGTTTTGAGTTATTTGGGTCAAAATACCTTGTTTGGCATCTGACACAAAATCTGTGGTATTTCAGACTGTGGTATTTCAAATAACTCACTTTCAAATTATTTCAAGTACCTCATAAAAATAACTCGTTTGGCAACCAAAACGAAATATGTGGCATTTTGGGATGTGATATTTGAAATGACTCAAAAAGAGTTATTTCAAATACTTCCCCACCACATAGGTATTTGAAATACCTCACTATTTCGAGAATGTGGTATTTCTTATACCAAATACCACATTGAATAACTCATTAGCCAAACAAGATAATTCTCATACCACAAAGCATTTGCACCACATAAATACCACATTCTCAAATAACCCATCATTTTTGTCCAAAATACCACATATCCAAAATACCTCATCCAAATGACCCGTAAGAATATTAATTAAATCGCTAAAGAATAAATCCATCCGGGATGGGTCGACCATGGTCGATACAGAGCTGACCTAACAAGCTCATTAGCGATTAGACACAAACACCCGGAAGCCTCCTCAAGAAACCACCAAAAGACTAGCTGATTCTCTGATTTTTGTTGGTGGTTCAGCCTTCCACAAAGCCCATTGACCTCCCACTAGAGGGATAAATCAGTAAGGAATAGTAGGTGACACAAATTTACATCGATGCCAATCAGAAGGAAGAGAAGGGGACCCCGAGCTTGAGAGTCGATTCGGTGCCTCTAGACGAGCTTTGTCAATTATGCTTGTTATTGGTTAAGTCGTTCTTAATATGTCCTCCGCTAAACGTAGGAGTCCAATGGGAGGGGAGAGCAGGGGACGTTGACCGAGAGACGAATCAGATATAATTTTCACATTTTATTTCCAAGTTATTCGAATTAGGATAATGTATTCCTCTTATATTTAGGGTTCATGTTGTCTCTTAGGTCAATCTCATTTGAGGGATCGATCTAGAAAGATTGATGAAAATAGATAATGAATTGAAGTTATTGAGTGATTAAGGTAAAATGTATAAACTTAATGACTAAAGTTTGTTTCTAGTCAAATTTAAGGAGCGAATATAATTAAGTACATAATTCCTTCAAGATGTTTAGTATTCATTCTGGAGCGTGCCATGTACCGCACACCCCACATAGAGATGTTTAGTATTCCTTCTGGAGTGTGTCATGTACCGCACACCCCACATAGAAGGGTGCACCAATATACTGGGTGTATCCCAAAAAGCACCCTTTTTAATCCTTATCTTATATATTGTATCCAACTACATTAGATTAATTTTGTCACTCCAAACTATTCATTAAACTATTTTATTTCAATATTTCTATTAATCAAATCGAATCAAGATCGACTAGTGATAAATCACCAATCCTCTAAAACCAAAAAAATAGTTCCCCATATGTTTTTTCGATCTTACTCTCGCGGATTATGTAGCCTTGGCCAAAACATCCTATGTCTACCTCCGCCTATCTCGACCTTCGGAGAAGGAAGTTACTCCTCCGGAGCCTACTTCCTAAAATCCCTAATCTTCCCTTCCATCTTTCGTCTATCAGGCCTGATGATTCTCCATTACATTGTCGCTTTCCTTCGTCCCTTGGACTCGCCATGAAGCAACATTTTCTCTCAAATTAACTCTGACACCAAGAAGGCATTCACCCCACTATAGGTGACAACTTCATTCTCGCAGTCAATTGTCTCACATTGCGGTCACTCCCTCAATATCTTAGTCCTTCGATGTGTTCGTTCGCAGCTTGAAGATAGTTTTGACGATTACAGTCTCTATAAGTGAGTTAGTATCTTTTTTGTTGACTACATAGTTTTAATTGATACAAAAGTATTAATTGCATGCTGGTTTTTTTATCAATGGAGGTTTAGATTTTGTAATACGCTGTCAAATTGTGTTGCTCTTATTTTGTGAACTGCTTCTTGGTACCGACTCTTCAGCTTGTTACATCCAAATACCCAAATTTAGCTGAAACATTTTAAACTTTAACAAATCTAGTATGAATTATTTTAAAACCAGAATCTACGTCCTCCATCCCATTCTCCGTCTATGTCGTTAGTTAGTTTTGACGGTAGTGAACGTGTTGTGTGCGGTTTGAAAGGTGTCCAGTCAGAAAATATGACCCATGTGGACAATCCAGTCATTAAGTAATTGCCACATGGACTAACAAGTTAAAAAACGAGAAGATAAGAAAGATGTGGTTAAAAATTGGTTTCCTTATCCCATACTGCAAACTCGATCGTCACTTTACATTCCTCTTCTCTCACTCAAACTTCAAATCGACTTCCCATAGCTCGATTCATTGCGATTTCCATTGTAACACCAAGGTTGTATCCGGTGACACAATGACAACCAACATCTCTTGTAATTTAGGGTTTTTAAGGATGAGTGTTTGTTGTTTATGTCCATCATTCTTTTGCGTTGTGGAGAAAGAGGAGTCATGTTTTTTGTTGGCATTGTCTAGGATTCTGTAGAAAGAGGGTTTCTAGCGGCGTTGTTAGAAGGGAGTGCCAGAAGGAGTTTTGTGCGGTGGGGTGAATAAATATATCGGGTTTCAATCTTTTCGGGACCATAAGGTGAAGTAACTATCCTAATCGAATACTTTTTAGCAGCTTTAGTAAAACAGTGACAGTGGAAAGGGCTGTGTTGTGGCATATTTTGACATTCACGGTAGAATTGGCAGTTTGTGGTTGGTAGCTTGCATGTGTGAGGTTTTGTTTGTGTGGTTGGTAGCTTACATAATTGTACCTTTTTTACTTCGTTCATAGATGAACTTGGTTGATCAAATGAATTGATGTGCTTTCTTGGTCTCCTTTGCAGCATGGCTGCCACCATTAAAATCCGCTTGTTTAGTGGTGGTGTTATGTATTTTAGTGGTCCAGAACCCACTTATGTTGGTTGGACTTCAAAGACCTTATTCCTTCTTACCAATTTAATGGGTTTATTTGAGCTCCAATATCTCGGGATTCGACATGCCAAGTATAGTGCAGTAGATGGGATATGGTATATGGATTATGGGAAGAGTTGAGCTGAGGGGTTGCATGTGGTTAAGGATGACAGTGATGTAACTAATGGTGAGAGTGGGGCTGAGAAGCTGCAGGGGATCTAAAGATTCAAACCATATACGGCGTGACATATCTAACGAATATGGAGTGGAAGACACTTACTATGGAGAACCCATATATGATTCTAGATGTGGTCATAGATACCTCAATTACAGTTTAGGTATGAAGTTCATTCACCTAGACAGTTCAAACAAGTAGTAATCAAGCATGCAATTTATGCAGGGTCGAATCTACATTGTCTTAGGATAGGGGTTCACCGCACCAAGATCGTGTGTTGTCATCCAAATTGTATGTGGTCAATATACGCGGCTTGGTCCAGAGGAAATAAATATTTTATGGTGAGGAGGCTTGGAGAAGCTCATAGCTTCCCCAAAACCATTATGAATAACCAGGCAACCACTTCTTGGATATCAAGGGATTTGTTAGAGTTTTCGGATCAACAAAGACTCGAAAATAAGTCAAATTATAACAGAAGAGTGGTTGAGTTACAATATTGAGCAAAATGAAGTGATACAAGGCTAACAAAAAGGCAAAAGACATGATAAGCGACAACCTGAAAGACGAGCACAAGAGACTTAGGAGTTATGTGATTGAAATTAAGAAGGAAGATCCTATAGGGTGTTTCATGCTAAAAATGGAGCCCCACCTGACTGGGGAAGCGGTGTACTTTAGATGAATATATGTTTGGCTTTCCGGCTTGAAGAAGGGTTTGTAGAAGGTTGCAGGAAGGTGTTTGGTTTGAATGGATGCTTTCTCAAGGCGGAAGTAAAGCGAATGTTATTGGAAACTATAAGGAAGGACGAAAATAACTAAGTATTCCCCATTGCATGGACAGTTGTTGAAAGTGAGAACATAAACTCTTGGACTTGGTTTGTAACGGTATTGAGCAAAGAGTTGGGAATAGTAGATGGTCGTGGGTGGAGTGTGGTATCTCACCAACATAATGTATGGAATTTTCTTATTATAAATGACATGGACAAAGTATATTTTGCTTCCTTTTTCACTTGTTGTGCCTCATGTCTAACAGGGACTGGTTGCAGCCTTGAACTTGGTGATGCCATTCTCTAAGTATAGAAAGTGTGCTCGTCATGTCTTCATCAACTGGAAGGCAAAGCATACCTGGAACACTGCGAGGATTTTGTTTTGGAATTGTGTCTATTCCTGCAAAGAGTCATATTAGAATGCACATTTCAAAGAACTGGAGGACATGGAGAAGGTGAAAATTGATGGGAATTAACCAGATTCAAAAAAAGTATATAAAAAAATTTTAGTTGTGATATGATCCAATTTTATTACTTCATTGAAAAAATAATGTCTTTGTTAAAAATAAATACACTTATTTGTGTAATTAGACTGTTGTTAGTTTAGATGATACTGTTAAGAAAATTTATATAATTATGTAACTGAAAAAATATAATCACAATATGAAGGCTAACATATTAATCGAGGATAGGATTGCATTGTATATTTTATTCGATGTCTAGATTTGTTCTTTTAGATTCGTCAAGCAAATTGAACTAAAATGATAGTAACTTCATATGTTTAGGTGGTAAAGTATACAATGATAAGGTTAACAGATAAAAAATATAGACGCACGGTAATTAATAATGTTGCCACACATGACAGTCATACATACGGCTCTGCATGCCCTTTTACTTTTAACATCTCACCGTAGTTGGCTATATTTATGAAAAGTGAATAATCTAGGATTCTCCACTTTTGAAATGGAGTACATACCTATTTAAAGCAAAGTTTTATGAACCATATCAGCCACAATACTAGAAAGTTTATTGGTGTGAAATTTGATGGTTCAACCGTGATTTTATGCCATTTAAACTATTTTTCATAATAAAGAAAAAAAATATATATATATATATACATATAACAATTAATAGCAAAATAACGTACAGATGAATTAATAATAAAACTGGATAATACTGGTCGTATATAAAATTAAAAAATACTTACAAATCCTAACATCTAGACTTCATATATCTATAATTATATGTGTAAATAGAACTATATTTCATCTAAGACATCATATCTTCAAAAAAAGTATATAATATAAAATTTAGTTTTGATATGATCCAATTCTATTTTTCATAGTTATTTTATTTTTTAATTGAAAGAACAATGTATTTGTTAAAAATAAATACACTTTTTGTGTAATTAGTGTATTGTTAGTGTAGATGATACTGTTAAAAAAATTTATATAATTATGTAACTGAAAAAATATAATCATAATATGGAGGCTAACATATTAATTGAGGATAGGCTTGCATATTATATTTTATTTGATGTCTAGATTTGTTCTTTTAGATTCGTCAAGTAAATCGAACTAAAATGATAGTAACTTCATATGTTTAGGTGGTAAAGTACATAAGGATAAGGTTGACCGATAAAAAATATGGATGCACGGTAATTAATAATGTTGCCACACATGACAGTCATGCATACTGCTATACATGCCTTTTTACGGTTAACGACTCACCGTAGTTGGATATTTATGAAAAGTGAATAATTCGGGATTCTCCACTTTTGAACTAGAGTACATAACTCTTTAAATTATTCATTTCAGAACCATATCTGCCACAATACCAGAAAGTTTATTGGTGTGAAATTTGATGGTTCAACCGTGGTTTTATGCCATTTCAAGTATTTTTCATAATAAAGAAATATAAATATAGCAATTAATAGCAAAATAACATACGGATGAATTAATAATCAAACTGGATAATACTGGTTGTATATAGAATTAAAAAATAGTTAAAAATCCAAACATCTACACTTCATATATCTATAATTTTATCTGTAAGTAGAACTATATTTCATCTAAGACATAATATCTTCAAAAAAGTATATAACAAAAAATTTAGTTTTGATATGATCCAATTCTATTTTTCATAGTTATTTTATTTTTTAATTGAAAAGACAATGTATTTTTTATAAATAAATACACTTATTTGTGTAATAAGTGTATTGTTAGTGTAGATGATACTGTTAAAAAAATTTATATAATTATATAACTGAAAAAATATAATCATAATATGGAGGCTAACATATTAATTGAGGATAGGTTTCATTATATGTTTTATTTGATGTCTAGTTTTGTTCTTTTAGATTCGTCAAGTAAATCGAACTAAAATGATACTAAGTTCATATGTTTAGTGGTAAAGTACACAATGATAAGGTTGACCGATAAAAAATATGGACGTACGGTAATTAATAATGTTGCCTTACATGACAATCATGCATCTTGCTTCGCATGCCCTTTTACGGTTAACGTCTCACCGTAGTTGGCTATATTTATGAAAAGTGAATAATTCGGGATTCTCCACATGTGAAATGGAGTACATACCTCTTTAAATCATTGTTTTCGAGAACCAAATGCCACAATACCAGAAAGTTTATTGGTGTGAAATTTGATGGTTCAATCGTGGTTTTATGCTATTTCAACTATTTTTGATAATAAAGAAATATATATATATATATATATATATAGCAATTAATATCAAAATAACATACGGATGAATTAATACTCAAACTGCATAATACTGGTCATATAAAGAATTAAAAAATAGTTAAAAATCCTAACATTGTAGACTTGATATATCTATAATTATATGTGTAAGTAGAACTATATTTCATTTAAGAAATTATATCAACAAAAAAGTATATAAAATAAAATTTAGTTGTGATATGATCCAATTCTATTTTTTATAGATATTATATTTTTTAATTGAAAAAAAATGTCTCTCTTAAAAATAAATACACTTATTTGTGTAATTAGACTAATGTTAGTGTAGATGATACTGTTAAAAATATTTATACATTTATGTAACTGAAAAAATATAATCATAATGTGGAGGCTAACATATTTTTTAAGGATATGCTTGCATTGTATATTTTATTTGATGTCTAGATTTGTTCTTTTAGATTCGTCAAGTAAATCAAACTAAAATGATACTAACTTCATATCTTTAGGTGGTAAAGTACACAATGATAAGGTTGACAAATAAAAAATATGGACGCACGGTAATTAATAATGTTGCCACACATGATAGTCATGTATACTGCTTTGCATGCCCTTTTACGGTTAACGTCTCACCGTAGTTGGCTATTTTTCTGAAAAGTGAATAATTCGGGATTCTCCACTTTTGAAATAGAGCACATACCTCTTTAAATTATTATTTTCAGAACCATATCTGCCACAATCCCAGAAAGTTTATTGGTGTGAAATTTGATGGTTCAACCGTGGTTTTATTCCGTTATAAGTATTTTTCATAATAAAGAAAAATAAATATAGCAATTAATAGCAATATAACACACGAATGAATTAATAATCAAATTAGATAATACTGGTTGGATATAGACTTAAAAAATAGTTAAAAATCCTAACATCTAGACTTCATATATCTATAATTTTATGTGTAAGTAGAACTATATTTCATCTAAGACATCATATCTTCAAAAAAAGTATATAACATAAAATTTAGTTTTGATATGATCTAATTCTATTTTTCATAGTTATATTATTTTTTAATTGAAAAAACAATGTATCTGTTAAAAATAAATACACTTTTTTGTGTAATTAGACTGATGTTAGTGTAGATGATACTGTTAAAAATTTTTATATAACTATGTAACTTAAAAACTATAAGCATAATATGGACGCTAACATATTAATTGAGGATAGGCTTCCATTGTATATTTTATTTGATTTCTAGATTTGTTCTTTCAGATTCGCCAAGTAAATTGAACTAAAACGATACTAACTTCATATGTTTAGGTGGTAAAGTACACAATGATAAGGTTGACCGATAAAAAATATGGACGCACGGTATTTAATACTGTTTCCACACATGACAATCATGCGTCTTGCTGCATGTCCTTTTACGGTTAACGTCTCACCGTAGTTGGCTATATTTATGAAAAGTGAATAATTCGGGATTCTCCACTTTTGAAATGGAGTACATACCTCTTTAAATCATTGTTTTCAGAACCATATCTGCCACAATACCAAAAAGTTTATTGGTGTGAAATTTGATGGTTGAACTGTGGTTTTATGCCATTTCAACTATTTTTGGTAATAAAGAAAAATAAATATATAGCAATTAATAGCAAAATAACATATAGATGAATTAATAATCAAACTAGATAATACTGGTCGAATATAGAATTAAAAAATAGTTAAAAATCCTAACATGTAGACTTCATATATCTATAATTATATGTGTAAGTAGAAATATATTTCATATAAGAAATCATATCATCAAAAAAAGTATATAAAATAAAATTTAGTTTTGATATGATCCAATTCTATTTTTTATAGATATTTTAATTTTTAATTGAAAAAACACTTTCTCTGTTAAAAATAAATACACTTATTTGTGTAATTAGACTGATGTTAGTGTAGATGATACTGTTAAAAATATTTATACATTTATGTAACTGAAAAAATATAATCATAATGTGGAGGCTAACATATTTTTTAAGGATATGCTTGCATTGTATATTTTATTTGATGTCTAGATTTGTTCTTTTAGATTCGTCAAGTAAATCAAACTAAAATGATACTAACTTCATATCTTTAGGTGGTAAAGTACACAATGATAAGGTTGACAAATAAAAAATATGGACGCACGGTAATTAATAATGTTGCCACACATGATAGTCATGTATACTGCTTTGCATGCCGTTTTACGGTTAACGTCTCACCGTAGTTGGCTATTTTTCTGAAAAGTGAATAATTCGGGATTCTCCACTTTTGAAATAGAGCACATACCTCTTTAAATTATTATTTTCAGAACCATATCTGCCACAATCCCAGAAAGTTTATTGGTGTGAAATTTGATGGTTCAACCGTGGTTTTATTCCGTTATAAGTATTTTTCATAATAAAGAAAAATAAATATAGCAATTAATAGCAATATAACACACGAATGAATTAATAATCAAATTAGATAATATTTGGTTGGATATAGACTTAAAAAATAGTTAAAAATCCTAACATCTAGACTTCATATATCTATAATTTTATGTGTAAGTAGAACTATATTTCATCTAAGACATCATATCTTCAAAAAAAGTATATAACATAAAATTTAGTTTTGATATGATCTAATTCTATTTTTCATAGTTATATTATTTTTTAATTGAAAAAACAATGTATCCGTTAAAAATAAATACACTTTTTTGTGTAATTAGGCCGATGTTAGTGTAGATGATACTGTTAAAAAATTTTATATAACTATGTAACTTAAAAACTATAAGCATAATATGGACGCTAACATATTAATTGAGGATAGGCTTCCATTGTATATTTTATTTGATTTCTAGATTTGTTCTTTCAGATTCGCCAAGTAAATTGAACTAAAACGATACTAACTTCATATGTTTAGGTGGTAAAGTACACAATGATAAGGTTGACCGATAAAAAATATGGACGCACGGTATTTAATACTGTTTCCACACATGACAATCATGCGTACTGCTCTGCATGTCCTTTTACGGTTAACGTCTCACCGTAGTTGGCTATATTTATGAAAAGTGAATAATTCGGGATTCTCCACTTTTGAAATGGAGTACATACCTCTTTAAATCATTGTTTTCAGAACCATATCTGCCACAATACAAAAAAGTTTATTGGTGTGAAATTTGATGGTTGAACTGTGGTTTTATGCCATTTCAACTATTTTTGGTAATAAAGAAAAATAAATATATAGCAATTAATAGCAAAATAACATATAGATGAATTAATAATCAAACTGGATAATACTGGTCGAATATAGAATTAAAAAATAGTTAAAAATCCTAACATGTAGACTTCATATATCTATAATTATATGTGTAAGTAGAAATATATTTCATATAAGAAATCATATCATCAAAAAAAGTATATAAAATAAAATTTAGTTTTGATATGATCCAATTCTATTTTTTATAGATATTTTAATTTTTAATTGAAAAAACACTTTCTCGTTAAAAATAAATACACTTATTTGTGTAATTAGGCTGATTTTAGTGTAGATGATCTTGTTCAAAATATTTATATAATTATGTAAGCGAAAAAATATAATCATAATATGGAGGCTAACATATTTATTGAGGATAGGCTTGCATTGTATATTTTATTTGATGTCTAGATTTGTTCTTTTAGATTCGTCAAGTAAATCAAACTAAAATGATAGTAACTTCATATGTTTAGGTGGTAAAGTACACAATGACAAGGTTGACCGATAAAAAATATGAACGCACGGTAATTAATAATGTTGCCACACATGATAGTCATGTATACTGCTTTGCATGCCCTTTTACGGTTAACGTCTCACCGTAGTTGGCTATATTTATGAAAAGTGAATAATTCGGGATTCTCCACTTTTGAAATAGAGCACATACCTCTTTATATTATTATTTTCAGAACCATATCTGCCACAAAACCAGAAAGTTTATTGGTGTGAAGTTTGATGGTTTAACCGTGGTTTTAGGCCATTTGAAGTGTTTTTCATATTAAAGAAAAGTAAATATAGTGTTATAAAACTAAGAACAAAGAAGAGAACAAGAATATGGGTGGAGAAGTACTTTTTTATTGAGGTGTATGTAATGCTACAAATGAGAGCTCTATTTATAGGCTCATGGAATCATAACCTACACTCTCTAATATTATTACACATAAAAGAGAGGAATGAAATACATTAAATCATACACATAAAGGAGGGGAATAAAATACATTAACCATAGAATGAGGAGTTACACAATTGGGTATTCACTATAATTATCTTCATAATACTCCCCCTTGAATGTCCATTGGTTAACGGTATACATCATTCTTTGAATACGCGTTTGATACTGCCTCATTAAAAACCTTACCAGGAAAACCTAGTGGGAAAAACCATGGTTAAGGGAGAAAGAGTGCAGTGCGTATCAACTCCCCATAATGATGATATCAATTGAAGTCCCTCAGTCGTCGTACTCCAATTTTCCGAACTAGTCCCTCAAATGTTGATGTCGGAAGAGCCTTAGTGAATAAATCAACCAAGTTATCACTTGAACGTACTTGTTTGACAGTGATGTCACCATTCTTTTGAAGTCCAATTTAGGAGAGATATGTTTTGTTCTATCTCCTTTGATGAATCCCTCTTTCAATTGTACGATGCATGCATCATTATCTTCATGCAAGGGTGTCGGGGCCATCTTTGTAGAAGTTAATCCACACGAACTTTGAATATGTTGAATTATATACCTCAACCAAACACATTCACGACTAGCCTCATGTATTGCTAAAATCTCAACATGGTTAGATGATGTGGCAGTAAGTGTTTGTTTCACAGAGCGCCAAGAAATTGCTGTGTCACCACATGTGAATAAATAACCAGTTTGTGATCGGCCAGTATGAGGGTCAGATAGGTATCCAGGATCCGCATATCCTACCAAATGCGCTTTTGATTCATTCGAGAAGAATAATCCCATATCTTGTGTTCCTTGCAGATAGCGAAGTATATGTTTGACACCATTCCAATGTCTTCATGTGGGGGAAGAACTATATCTTGCTAATAAATTAATGGCAAATGATATGTCAGGTCTTGTATGACCGGCAAGGTATATTAGTGCACCGATTGCACTAAGATAAGGTACTTCAGGACCAAGTAGTTCTTCATCACTTTCCCGAGGTCTGAAGGGATCTTTTTTCACATCTAGTGATCTGACAGCCATCGGGGTACTCAATGGATGTGATTTATCCATGTAAAATCGTTTCAACACTTTAGTAGTGTATCCTTCTTGATGCACAAGAATACCGTTTGGTAGGTGCTCAACCTGCAAACCAAGACAATATTTTGTCCGCCCCAAATCTTTCATCTCAAATTCCTTTTTCAAGCAGGTGATTGCTTTTGTAAGCTCATTGGGAGTCCCAATGATATTTATGTCATCAACATAAGCCGAAATGATGACGAACTCGGTTCCTAATCTTTTTAGGAAAACACATGGACATATCGGATCATTTGCATATCCTTCTTTGATCAAATATTCACTAAGGCGGTTATACCACATTCTGCCAGATTGTTTCAATCCATATAAGGATTTATTCAATTTGATCAAATAACGTTCTCGAGAACTTGATTTGTAAGCTTCAGGCAGATGAAATCCTTCAGGAAGTTTCATATAGATGTCATTATCAAGTGATCCATATAAATAGGCAGTTACGACATCCATGAGACGTAAATCTAATCCTTCTCGAATCGCCAGACTGATAAAATAGTGAAAAGTAGTTGCATCCACCACAGGAGAATATGTCTCCTCATAATCAATTCCGGGTCTTTGTGAAAATCCTTGGGCAACAAGGCGTGCCTTGTACCTCGTAATTTCACCATTTTCATTACGTTTTCTTACAAAAACCCATTTGTACCCGACGGGGTTGACACCCTCAGGTGTAAGGACCACATGTCCCAAAACTTTTCGTTTTTTGAGAGAATGTAATTCTGCCTTAACTGCGTCATTCCATTTTGGCCAATCCTTTCGTTTTTTTCATGCATTCATGGATTTTGGCTCATGATCCTCATTGTCATCAATAACATTCAGCGCTGAATTATAAGCAAAAACTTCATCGACATTAACTATATTGCGGTTCCATTATTTACCATCCAAGACATAGTTGATTGAGATCTCATTATTTTCAATATGTTCAGGTACCTGATGCTGTTCTTGAGCTGATATATCAGCGATATTTGGTAGCTTATCCTCGATTGGACCATCTTGATTTACAGCTCCTTTTCTTTTTCGAGGATTTTTATCTTTGGAACCGATAGGTCTACCACGCTTCAGACGTGCTTTAGACTCATTTGTATTTTCATGATGTCCAATAGGGACATCTACTCTTGATGGAGCATTCGTTGCTGGAACATGAGATTTGGTTACTCAATGTGGGTAAGTAAAAGCGTCTGGCAATTGATTCGCTAAACTTTGTAAATGAATTATCTTTTGAATTTCTAGTTCACATTGTCTAGTACGAGGATCATAATGAGATAATGCTAATTCATTCCAACTGATCTCTTTGTCCAGCTTATTATTTTCTCCCCCTAATGTTGGGAAAACTGATTCATCAAAGTGACAATCAGCAAAACGAGCTGTGAATAGATCTCCTGTCATTGGTTCTAAATATTTTATAATCGAGGGAGACTCATACCCTACATAAATTCCCAACCTCCTTTGAGGTCCCATCTTAGTGCATTGTGGTGGTGTAATAGGGATGTAAACAGCAAATCCAAATATTCTTAGATGGGATATATTCGGTTCCTGACCAAAAACCATTTGTAAGGGGGAATACTCGTGATAACTTATTGGCCTGATGCGAATTAATGATGCTGCATGTAAGACAGCATGCCCCCGACATGAAGTGGGAAGCTTTGCTTTCATTAACAATGGTCTTGCTATTAACTGTAAGCGTTTGATTAGAGATTCTACTAAACCATATTGTGTATGAACATGTGCTACATGATGTTCAACATCAATTCCGACAGACATGCAATAATCATTAAAATGTTGTGAAGTAAATTCACCAACATTGTCAAGGCGTATCGTTTTTATCGGATAATCCGGAAACTGTGCTCGTAATCTGATCAATTGAGCAAGTAATCGCGCAAATGCCAAATTACGAGTGGATAATAACGATACATATGACCACTTAGTTGATGCATCAATTAAAGCCATAAAATATCTAAATGGTCCGCATGATGGATGAATTGGTCCACAAATATCGCCTTGAATGCGTTCTAAAAATGTGAGTGATTCATTTCTCACTTTTATCGATGATGGTCGGATAATCAATTTTCCTTGAGAACATGTAATACAAGTCAAATCATTCAATTGGGGAATTCGCTTACTCATCAACGAGTGTCCAAGGGAATTCTCAAGTATTTTACGCATCATAATTGTTCCGGGATGGCCTAAACGGTTATGCCAAACTACAAATCTATCACGATCCATAAATTTGAAGTTTATAATGGAATGTGATTCAATTGTACTAATAAACGTGTAGTACAAACCAGAAGAAATAGATGGTAATTTTTAAGATAACATTTGTTACCATCTACCATACTTGTGATGGCAATATATTCTTTATTTCCTTCCTCAATTGTCTCGATATGATATCCGTTGCGACGAATATCTTTATAACTTAATAAGTTGCGGTTAGACTTTGTAGAATATAATGCATCATCAATATGCATTCTAGTTCCTCCGTGTAGTAGCACGGTTGCTCTTCCGGAGCCTTCAATTAAATTACTACTACCGGATATAGTGCTAACATTAGCTTATCGCATCACTAGATGGGAAAAATACTTCTTATCCTTTAGAATAGTATGAGTGGAAGCACTATCGATGAGACACACATCCTCATTTTTTATGTTGTCATGGATGGCAGTAATATCAATGCTTCGTGAAACTTCGAGAAAATAGGCAGAGCACTCGTGATGATAACGTGTTATAAAACTAAGAACAAAGAAGAGAACAAGAACATAGGAGGAGAAGTACTTTCTTATTGAGGTGTATGGAATGCTACAAATGAGAGCTCTATTTATAGGATCATGGAATCATAACCTACACTCTCTAATATTATTACACATACAAGAGGGGAATGAAATACATTAAATCATACACATCAAGGAGGGGAATAAAATACATTAACCATAGAATGAGGAGTTACACAATTGAGCATTCACTACAATTATCTTCATAATATATAGCAATTAATAGCAGAATAACAAATGGATGAATTAATAATCATATTGGATAATACTGTTTGTATATAGAATTAAGAAATAGTTAAAAATCCTAACATCTAGACTTCATATATCTATAATTATATGTGTAAGTAGAACTATATTTCATCTAAGACATCATATCTTCAAAAAATGTATATAACATAAAATTTAGTTTTGATATAATCCAATTCTATTTTTCATAGTTATTTTATTTTTTAATTGAAAAAACAATGTATTTGTTCAAAATAAATACACTTATTTGTGTAATTAGTGTATTGTTAGTGTAGATGATACTGTTAAAAAATTTATATAATTATGTAACTGAAAAAATATAATCATAATATGGAGGCTAACATATTAATTGAGGTTAGGCTTGCATTGTATATTTTATTTGATGTCTAGATTTGTTCTTTTAGATTCGTCAAGTAAATCGAACTAAAATGATAGTAACTTCATATGTTTAGGGGGTAAAGTACACAATGATAAGGTTGACCGATAAAAAATATGGACGCACGGTAATTAAAAATGTTACTACACATGACAGTCATGCATACTGCTCTGCATGCCCTTTTACGGTTAACGTTGTGATATCATATCTTCAAAAAAGTATATAAAATAAAATTTAGTTGTGATATGATTTTTCTTTATTATGAAAAATACTTGAAACGGTACGAAACCACGGTTGAACCATCAAATTTCATACCACTAAACTTTCCGATATTGTGGTCAGTAGGATTATTAAAACATTTCTTTTAGGAGGTATGTACTCCATTTCAAAAGTGGAGAATCCCAAATTATTCACATTTCATAAATGTAGCCAACTACGCTGATACGTTAACCGTAAAAGGACATGCAGCTATATGCATGACTATCTCATACACTATGTGCGGGAACATTAATAATTACGGTGCGTCCATACTTCTTATCGGTCAACCCTATCATTTTGTAAATTACCACCAAAGTAAATGAACTGCATAAAATTTTATTTCGATTTAGTTGACGAATCTAACAGAAGAAATCTAGACATCAAATTAAACATACAATGCAAACCTATCCCGAATTAATTTGTTAGCCTCCATATTGTGATTATATTTTTTCAGTTACATAATTATAAAAAAAATTAAACAGTATTATCTACACTAACATCAGTCTAATTACACAAATCAGTGTATTTATTTTTAATAAACACATTCGTTTTTAATTAAAAAATAAAATATCTATAAAAAATAGATTGTGTCATATCACGACTTACTTTTAGGTTATATACGTTTTTGAAGATATGAATTCCTTTATGAAATATAGTTTTACTAACGCATATAATTATAGAAATATGAAGTCTAGATTTAAGGATATTTAACTACTTTTTAATTTTATATACGACTAGTATTATCCGGTTTGATTACTAATTGAGTCGTACGTTATATAGGTATTAATTATCATATAAATTTTTCTTTATTATTACAACAAGTTAAAACGGTACGAAAGCCATTATTAATTGAACTGTACGTTATTTTAGTATTAATTTTGTTATATATTTGTTCTATATTATTACAGCCAGTTGAAACAGTACGAAACCATAGTTGAACCATCAAATTTCATACCATTAGACTTTCAGATATTGTGGTCGGTACGATTATTGAAACATTTCTTTTAAAAGGTATGTACTCCATTTCAAAAGTGGAGTATCCCAAATTATTCACTTTTCATAAATATAGCCAACTACGCTGATACGTTAACCGTAAAAGGGCATGTAGCTATATGCATGACTATCTCATAGGCTATGTGTGGGAACATTAATAATGACGGTGCGTCCATACTTCTTATTGGTCAACCTTATCATTATGTACTTTACCACCAAAATAAATGAACTTCATATAATTTTATATCGATTTAGTTAACGAATCTAAAAGAAGAAATCTAGACATCAAATTAACTATACAATGCAAACCTATCCTGAATTATTTTGTTAGCCTCCATTTTGTAATTATGTTTTTCATTTACATAATGATAAAAAAAATTAAACAGTATTTTTTACACCAACATCAGTCTAATTACAAAAATAAGTTTATTTATTGTTAATAAATACATTCTTTTTTAGTTAAAAAAATTAAATATCTATAAAAATAGAATTGTATCATATTACAAGTTACTTTTAGGTTATATACTTTTTTGAAGATAAATTCCTATATGAAATATAGTTTTACTAACGCATATAATTATAGATATATGAAGTCTAGAGTTTAGGATTTTTAACTACATTTTAATTCTATATACGACTAGTATTATCCGGTTTGATTATTAATTGAGTAATATCTTATTTTGCTAGTAATAGTCATATATATTTTTTCCTTATTATTACAGCTAGTTGAAACTGTACGAAACCACGGTTGAACCATCAAATTTCATACAACTAAACTTTCCGATATTATGGTCGGTCAATTATTAAAAATTTTCCTTTAAGAGGTATGTACTCCATTTCAAAAGTGGAGTATCCCAAATTATTCACTTTTCATAAATATAGCCAACTACGTTGATACGTTAACCGTAAAAAGGTATGCAGCTGTATGCATGACTATCTCATACGCTATGTACGGGAACATTAATAATTACGGTGCGTCCATACTTCTTATCGGTCAACCTTATCATTTTGTAAATTACCACCAAAATAAATGAACTTCATCAAATTTTATTTCGTTTTATTTGACGAATCTAAAAGAAGAAATCTAGACATCAAATTAAATATACAATGCAAAGCTATCCCGAATTAATTTGTTAGCCTCCATATTGTGATTATAATTTTTCAGTTACATAATTATAAAAAAAATTAAACAGTATTATCAACACTAACATCAGTCTAATTACACAAATCAGTTTATTTATTTTTAATAAATACATTCTTTTTTTAATTAAAAATTAAAATATCTATAAAAAATAGATTGTGGCATATCACGACTTACTTTTAGGTTATATACGTTTTTGAAGATATGAATTCCTTTATGAAATATAGTTTTACTAATGCATATAATTATAGATATATGAAGTCTAGATTTAAGGATATTTAACTCCTTTTAAATTTTATATACGACTAGTATTATCCGGTTTGATTATTAATTGAGTCGTACATTATTTTGCTTGTAATAGTCATATATATTTTTTCTTTATTATTACGGCCGGTTGAAAGCGTACGAAACCACGGTTGAACCATCAATTTTCATACCACTAAACTTTCCGATATTATGGTCGGTACGATTATTAAAACATTTCCTTTAAGAGGTATGTACTCCATTCCAAAAGTGGAGTATCCCAAATTATTCACTTTTCATAAATATAGCCAACTACGTTGATACGTTAACCGTAAAAGGGCATGCGAACTGTATGCATGACTATCTCCTACGCTATGTGTGGGAACATTAATAATTATGTTGCGTCCATACTTCTTATCGGTCAACCTTATCATTTTGTAAATTACCACCAAAATAAATGAACTTTATAGATTTTTATATCGATTTAGTTAACGAATCTAAAAGAAGAAATCTAGACATCAAATTAAATATACAATGCAAACCTATCCTGAATTACTTTTTTAGACTCCATATTGTGATTATATTTTTTTAGTTGCATAATTATAAAAAAATTAAACAGTATTATCTACACTAACATTAGACGAATTACAAAAATAAGTTTATTTATTTTTAATAAATACACTTACTTTTAATTAAAAAATTATATATCTATAAAAAATAGAATTGTTTCATATCAAAACTTACTTTTAGGTTTTATACTTTTTTGAAGATATGAATTCCTTTATGAAATATAGTTTTACTAACGCATATAATTATAGATATATGAAGTCTAGATTTTAGGATTTTTAACTACATTTTCATTCTATATAGGACTAGCATTATCCGGTTTGATTATTAATTGAGTCATATCTTATTTTGCTAGTAATAGTCATATATATATTTTCCTTATTATTACAACTAGTTGAAACTGTACGAAACCACGGTTGAACCATCAAATTTCATACAACTAAACTTTCCGATATTATGGTCGGTACGATTATTAAAACATTTCCTTTAAGAGGTATGTACTCCATTTCAAAAGTGGAGTATCCCAAATTATTCACTTTTCATAAATATAGCCAACTACGTTGATACGTTAACCGTAAAAGGGCATGCAGCGTTATGCATGACTATCTCCTATGCTATGTGTGGGAATATTAATAATTATGTTGCGTCCATACTTCTTATCGGTCAACATTATCATTTTGTAAATTACCACCAAAATAAATGAACTTTATATCGATTTAGTGAACGAATCTAAAAGACGAAATCTAGACATCAAATTAAATATACAATGCAAACCTATCCCGAATTAATTTTTTAGCCTCTATATTGTGATTATATTTTTTCAGTTACATAATTATAAAAAAAATTAAACAGTATTATCTACACTAACATCAGTCTAATTACACAAATCAGTGTATTTATTTTTAATAAACACATTCGTTTTTAATTAAAAAATAAAATATCTATAAAAAATAGATTGTGTCATATCACGACTTACTTTTAGGTTATATACGTTTTTGAAGATATGAATTCCTTTATGAAATATAGTTTTACTAACGCATATAATTATAGAAATATGAAGTCTAGATTTAAGGATATTTAACTACTTTTTAATTTTATATACGACTAGTATTATCCGGTTTGATTACTAATTGAGTCGTACGTTATATAGGTATTAATTATCATATAAATTTTTCTTTATTATTACAACAAGTTAAAACGGTACGAAAGCCATTATTAATTGAACTGTACGTTATTTTAGTATTAATTTTGTTATATATTTGTTCCATATTATTACAGCCAGTTGAAACAGTACGAAACCATAGTTGAACCATCAAATTTCATACCATTAGACTTTCAGATATTGTGGTCGGTACGATTATTGAAACATTTCTTTTAAAAGGTATGTAATCCATTTCAAAAGTGGAGTATCCCAAATTATTCACTTTTCATAAATATAGCCAACTACGTTGATACGTTAACCGTAAAAAGGTATGCAGCTGTATGCATGACTATCTCATACGCTATGTACGGGAACATTAATAATTACGGTGCGTCCATACTTCTTATCGGTCAACCTTATCATTTTGTAAATTACCACCAAAATAAATGAACTTCATCAAATTTTATTTCATTTTATTTGACGAATCTAAAAGAAGAAATCTAGACATCAAATTAAATATACAATGCAAAGCTATCCCGAATTAATTTGTTAGCCTCCATATTGTGATTATAATTTTTCAGTTACATAATTATAAAAAAAATTAAACAGTATTATCAACACTAACATCAGTCTAATTACACAAATCGGTTTATTTATTTTTAATAAATACATTCTTTTTTTAATTAAAAATTAAAATATCTATAAAAAATAGATTGTGGCATATCACGACTTACTTTTAGGTTATATACGTTTTTGAAGATATGAATTCCTTTATGAAATATAGTTTTACTAATGCATATAATTATAGATATATGAAGTCTAGATTTAAGGATATTTAACTCCTTTTAAATTTTATATACGACTAGTATTATCCGGTTTGATTATTAATTGAGTCGTACATTATTTTGCTTGTAATAGTCATATATATTTTTTCTTTATTATTACAGCCAGTTGAAACTGTACGAAACCACGGTTGAACCATCAATTTTCATACCACTAAACTTTCCGATATTATGGTCGGTACGATTATTAAAACATTTCCTTTAAGAGGTATGTACTCCATTCCAAAAGTGGAGTATCCCAAATTATTCACTTTTCATAAATATAGCCAACTACGTTGATACGTTAACCGTAAAAGGGCATGCAGCTGTATGCATGACTATCTCCTACGCTATGTGTGGGAACATTAATAATTATGTTGCGTCCATACTTCTTATCGGTCAACCTTATCATTTTGTAAATTACCACCAAAATAAATGAACTTTATAGATTTTTATATCGATTTAGTTAACGAATCTAAAAGAAGAAATCTAGACATCAAATTAAATATACAATGCAAACCTATCCTGAATTACTTTTTTAGACTCCATATTGTGATTATATTTTTTTAGTTGCATAATTATAAAAAAATTAAACAGTATTATCTACACTAACATTAGACGAATTACAAAAATAAGTTTATTTATTTTTAATAAATACACTTACTTTTAATTAAAAAATTATATATCTATAAAAAATAGAATTGTTTCATATCAAAACTTACTTTTAGGTTTTATACTTTTTTGAAGATATGAATTCCTTTATGAAATATAGTTTTACTAACGCATATAATTATAGATATATGAAGTCTAGATTTTAGGATTTTTAACTACATTTTCATTCTATATAGGACTAGCATTATCCGGTTTGATTATTAATTGAGTCATATCTTATTTTGCTAGTAATAGTCATATATATTTTTTCCTTATTATTACAACTAGTTGAAACTGTACGAAACCACGGTTGAACCATCAAATTTCATACAACTAAACTTTCCGATATTATGGTCGGTACGATTATTAAAACATTTCCTTTAAGAGGTATGTACTCCATTTCAAAAGTGGAGTATCCCAAATTATTCACTTTTCATAAATATAGCCAACTACGTTGATACGTTAACCGTAAAAGGGCATGCAGCGTTATGCATGACTATCTCCTATGCTATGTGTGGGAATATTAATAATTATGTTGCGTCCATACTTCTTATCGGTCAACCTTATCATTTTGTAAATTACCACCAAAATAAATGAACTTTATATCGATTTAGTGAACGAATCTAAAAGACGAAATCTAGACATCAAATTAAATATACAATGCAAACCTATCCCGAATTAATTTTTTAGCCTCTATATTGTGATTATATTTTTTCAGTTGCATAATTATAAAAAAATTAAACAGTATTATCTACACTAACATTAGTCTAATTACAAAAATAAGTTATATTTATTTTTAATAAATACACTTTTTTAATTAAAAAATTAAATATCTATAAAAAATAGAATTGTATCATATCACAACTTACTTTTAGGTTATATACTTATTTGAAGATATGAATTCCTTTATGAAATATAGTTTTACTAACGCATATAATTATAGATATATGAAGTCTAGATTTTAGGATTTTGAACTACTTTTTAATTTTATATACGACTAGTATTATCCGGTTTGATTATTAATTGAGTCGTACATTATTTTGCTTGTAATAGTCATATATATTTTTTCTTTATTATTACAGCCAGTTGAAACTGTACGAAACCACGGTTGAACCATCAAATTTCATACCACTAAATTTTCCGATATTGTGGTCGGTACGATTGTTAAAACATTTCCTTTAAGAGGTATGTACTCCATTTTAAAAGTGGAGTATCCCAAATTATTCACTTTTCATAAATATAGCCAACTACGTTGATACGTTAACCGTAAAAGGGCATGCAGCGTTATGCATGACTATCTCCTATGCTATGTGTGGGAATATTAATAATTATGTTGCGTCCATACATCTTATCGGTCAACCTTATCATTTTGTAAATTACCACCAAAATAAATGAACTTTATAAAATTTTATATCGATTTAGTTAACGAATCTAAAAGACGAAATCTAGACATCAAATTAAATAGACAATGCAAACCTATCCTGAATTAATTTTTTAGCCTACATATTGTGATTATATTTTTTTCAGTTGCATAATTATAAAAAAATTAAACAGTATTATCTACACTAACATTAGTCTAATTACAAAAATAAGTTTATTTATTTTTAATAAATACACTTTTTTTAATTAAAAAATTAAATATCTATAAAAAATAGAATTGTATCATATCACAACTTACTTTTAGGTTATATACTTATTTGAAGATATGAATTCCTTTATGAAATATAGTTTTACTAACGCATATAATTATAGATATATGAAGTCTAGATTTTAGGATTTTTAACTACTTTTTAATTTTATATACGACTAGTATTATCCGGTTTGATTATTTATTGAGTCGTACATTATTTTGCTTGTAATAGTCATATATATTTGTTCTTTATTATTACAGCCAGTTGAAACTGTACGAAACCATGGTTGAACCATCAAATTTCATACCACTAAATTTTCCGATATTGTGGTCGGTACGATTGTTAAAACATTTCCTTTAAGAGGTATGTACTCCATTTCAAAAGTGGAGTATCCCAAATTATTCACTTTTCATAAATATAGCCAACTACGTTGAGACGTTAACCGTAAAAGGGCATGCAGATGTATGCATGACTATCTCATACGCTATGTGAGAGAATATTAATAATTACGGTGCGTCCATATTTCTTATCTGTCAACGTTATCATTATGTACTTTACCACCAAAATAAATGAACTTCATAAAAGTTTATTTTGATTTAGTTGACAAATCTAAAAGAAGAAATCTAGCCATCAAATTAAATATACAATGCAAACTTATCCCGAATGAATTTTTTAGCCTCCATACTGTGATTATATTTTTTCAATTACATAATTATAAAAAAAAACTAAACAGTATTATCTACACTAACATTATTACACAAATAAGTTTCTTTTTTTTAATGAATACATTCTTTTTTGATTAAAAAATAAAATATCTATAAAAAATAGAATTGTATCATATCACAACTTACTTTTAGGTTATATACTTTTTTGAAGATATGAATTCCTTTATGAAATACAGTTTTACTAACGCGTATAATTATAGATATATGAAGTCTAGATTTTAGGAATTTTAACTAATTTTTTATTCTATATACGACTAGTATTATCCGGTTTGATTATTAATTGAGTCGTACCTTATTTTGCTAATAATAGTCATATATATTTTTTCTTATTATTACAGCTAGTTGAAACTGTACGAAACCACGGTTGAACCATCAAATTTATACCAGTAAACTTTTCGATATTATGGTCGGTACGATTATTAAAACATTTCCTTCAAGAGGTATGTAATCCATTTCAAAAGTGGAGTATCCCAAATTATTCACTTTTCATAAATATAGCCAACTACGCTCATACGTTAACCGTAAAAGGGCATGCAGCTGTATGCATGACTATCTCATACGCTATGTGAAAGAACATTAATAATTACGTTGCGTCCATACTTCTTATCGGTCAACCTTATCATTTTGTACTTTACCACCAAAATAAATGAACTTTATAGAATTTTATATCGATTTAGTTAACGAATCTAAAAGAAGAAATCTAGACATCAAATTAAATATACAATTGAAACCGATCCTGAAATAAATTTTAGCGTCCATATTGTGACTATATTTTTTCAGTTACATAATTATAAAAAAATTAAACAGTATTATCTACACTAACATTAGTCTAATTACACAAATAAGTTTATTTATTTTAATAAATACACTTTTTTGTAATTAAATAATTAAATATCTATAAAAAATAGAATTGTATCATATCACAACTTACTTTTAGGTTATATACTTTTTTGAAGATATGAATTCCATTATGAAATATCGTTTTACTAACGCATATAATTATAGATATATGAAGTCTAGATTTTAGGATTTTTAACTACATTTTTATTCAATATACGCGTAGTATTATCCGATTTGATTATTAATTGAGTCATATCTTATTTTGCTAGTAATAGTCATATATATATTTTCCTTATTATTACAGCCAGTTGAAACTGTATGAAACCACGGTTGAACCATCAATTTTCATACCACTAAACTTTCCGATATTATGGTCGGTATGATTATTAAAACATTTCCTTTAAGAGGTATGTACTCCATTTCAAAAGTGGAGTATCCCAAACTATTCACTTTTCATAAATATAGCCAACTACGCTGAGACGTTAACCGTAAAAGGGCATGCAGATATATGCATGACTATCTCATACGCTATGTGAGAGAACATTAATAATTACGGTGCGTCCATATTTCTTATCTGTCAACCTTATCATTATGTACTTTACCACCAAAATAAATGAACTTCATAAAAGTTTATTTTGATTTAGTTGACAAATCTAAAAGAAGAAATCTAGCCATCAAATTAAATATACAATGCAAACTTATCCCGAATTAATTTGTTAGCCTGCATATTGTGATTATATTTTTTCAATTACATAATTATAAAAAAAACTAAACAGTATTATCTACACTAACATTATTACACAAATAAGTTTATTTATTTTAATGAATACATTCTTTTTTGATTAAAAAATAAAATATCTATAAAAAATAGAATTGTATCATATCACAACTTACTTTTAGGTTATATACTTTTTTGAAGATAGGAATTCCTTTATGAAATATAGTTTCACTAACGCGTATAATTATAGATATATGAAGTCTAGATTTTAGGATTTTTAACTAATTTTTTATTCTATATACGACTAGTATTATCCGGTTAGATTATTAATTGAGTCGTACCTTATTTTGCTAATAATAGTCATATATATTTTTTCCTTATTATTACAGCTAGTTGAAACTGTACGAAACCACGGTTGAACCATCAAATTTATACCAGTAAACTTTCCGATATTATGGTCGGTACGATTATTAAAACATTTCCTTCAAGAGGTATGTAATCCATTTCAAAAGTGGAGTATCCCAAATTATTCACTTTTCATAAATATAGCCAACTACGCTTATACGTTAACCGTAAAAGGGCATGCAGCTGTATGCATGACTATCTCATACGCTATGTGAGAGAACATTAATAATTACGTTGCGTCCATACTTCTTATCGGTCAACCTTATCATTTTGTACTTTACCACCAAAATAAATGAACTTTATAGAATTTTATATCGATTTAGTTAACGAATCTAAAAGAAGAAATCTAGACATCAAATTAAATATACAATTGAAACCTATCCTGAAATAAATTTTAGCCTCCATATTGTGATTATATTTTTTCAGTTTCATAATTATAAAAAAATTAAACAGTATTATCTACACTAACATTAGTCTAATTACACAAATAAGTTTATTTATTTTTAATAAATACACTTTTTTGTAATTAAAAAATTAAATATCTATAAAAAATAGAATTGTATCATATCACAACTTACTTTTAGGTTATATACTTTTTTGAAGATATGAATTCCATTATGAAATATCGTTTTACTAACGCATATAATTATAGATATATGAAGTCTAGATTTTAGGATTTTTAACTACATTTTTATTCAATATACGCGTAGTATTATCCGATTTCATTATTAATTGAGTCATATCTTATTTTGCTAGTAATAGTCATATATATTTTTTCCTTATTATTATAGCCAGTTGAAACTGTATGAAACTACAGTTGAACCATCAATTTTCATACCACTAAACTTTCCGATATTATGGTCGGTACGATTATTAAAACATTTCCTTTAAGAGGTATGTACTCCATTTCAAAAGTGGAGTATCCCAAACTATTCACTTTTCATAAATATAGCCAACTACGCTGAGACGTTAACTGTAAAAGGGCATGCAGATGTATGCATGACTATCTCATACGCTATGTGAGAGAACATTAATAATTACGGTGCGTCCATATTTCTTATCTGTCAACCTTATCATTATGTACATTACCACCAAAATAAATGAACTTCATAAAAGTTTATTTTGATTTAATTGACAAAACTAAAAGAAGAAATCTAGCCATCAAATTAAATATACAATGCAAACTTATCCCGAATTAATTTGTTAGCCTCCATACTGTGATTATATTTTTTCAATTACATAATTATAAAAAAAAACTAAACAATATTATCTACACTAACATTATTACACAAATAAGTTTATTTTTTTAATTAATACATTCTTTTTTATTAAAAAATAAAATATCTATAAAAATAGAATTGTATTATATCACAACTTACTTTTAGGTTATATACTTTTTTGAAGATATGAATTCCTTTATGAAATATAGTTTCACTAACGCATATAATTATAGATAAATGAAGTCTAGATTTTAGGATTTTTAACTACTTTATGATTCTATATACGACTAGTATTATCCGGTTTTATTATTAATTGAGTCTACCTTATTTTGCTAGTAATAGTCATATATATATTTTCTTTATTATTACAGCTGGTTGAAACAGTACGAAACCACGGTTGAACCATTAAATTTCATACCACTAAAATTTCAGATATGATGGTCGGTCCGATTATTAAAACATTTCCTTTAAGAGGTATGTTCTCCATTTCAAAAGTGGAGAATCCCAAATTATTCACTTTTCATAAATATAGGCAACTCTGCTGAGACGTTAACCGTAAAGGGCATGCAACTGTATGCATGACTATCTCATACGCTATGTGTGGGAACATTAATAATTACGGTGCATTTATACTTCTTATCGGTCAACCTTATCATTATGTACTTTACCACAAATATAAATGAACTTCATATAATTTTATTCTGAATTAGTTGACGAATCTAGAAGAAGAAAACTAGACATCAAATTAAATATACAATGCAAACCTATCTTGAATTAATATGTTTAAAAAATAAAATATCTATAAAAAATAGAATTGTATCATATCTCAACTTACTTTTAGGTTGTATACTTTTTTCAAGATATGAATTCGTTTATGAAATATAGTTTTACTAAGGCATATAATTATAGATATATGAAGTCTAGATTTTAGGATTTTTAATTAATTTTTAATTCTATATACGACTAGTATTATCCGGTTTGATTATTAATTGAGTCGTGCGTTATTTTGCTAGTAATTGTCATATATATTTTGACTTTATTATTACAGCCAGTTGAAACGGTACGAAACCACGGTTCAACCATCAAATTTCATACCACTAAACTTTCCGATATTGTGGTCGGTACGGTTATTAAAACATTTCCTTTAAGAGGTATGTACTCCATTTCAAAAGTGGAGAATCCCAAATTATTCACTTTTCATAAATAGAGCCAACTACGCTGAGACGTTAACCGTAAAAGGGCATGCGACTCGTATGCATGACTATCTCATATGCTATGTGTGGGAACATTAATAATTACAGTGCGTCCATACTTCTTATCGGTCAACCTTATCATTTTGTACTTTACCATCAAAATAAATAAACTTCATATAATGTTATTTCGAATTATTTGACGAATCTAATATAAGAAATCTAGACATCAAATTAAATATACAATGCAAACCTATCCTGAATTAATATGTTATCCTCCATTTTGTAATTATGTTTTTCAGTTACATAATGATATTTAAAATTAAAAAATATTTTTTACACTAACATCAGTCTATTCACACGAATAATTTTATTTATCTTTAATAATTACATTATTTTTTAGTTTAAAAAATAAAATATCTATAAAAAAAGAATTGTATCATATCACAAATTACTTTTAGTTTGTATACTTTTTTGAAGATATGAATTCCTTTATGAAATATAGTTTTACTAACGCATATAATTATATATAAATGAAGTCTAGATTCTAGGATTTATAACTACTTTTTGATTCTATATACGACTAGTATTATCCGGTTTTATTATTAATTGAGTCGTACCTTATTTTGCTAGTAATAGTCATATATATTTTTTCTTTATTATTACAAATTTGGTTGAAACGATTCGAAACCACGGTTGAACCATTAAATTTCATACTACTAAAATTTCCGATATTATGGTCGGTACGATTATTAAAACATTTCCTTTAAGAGGTATGTTCTCCATTTCAAAAGGGGAGAATCCCAAATTATTCACTTTTCATAAATATTGGAAACTCTGCTTAGACGTTAACCGTAAATGGCATGCACTCGTATGCATGACTATCTCATACGCTATGTGTCGATCATTAATAATTACGATGCGTTCATAATTCTTATCGGTCAACCTTATCATTATGTACTTTACCACCAAAATAAATGAACTTCATATAATTTTATTTCGAATTAGTTGATGAATCTAAAAGAAGAAAACTAGACATCAAATTAAATATACAATGCAAACCTATCTTGAATTAATATGTTTAAAAAATAAAATATTTATAAAAAATAAAATTGTATCATATCTCAACTTACTTTTAGGTTGTATACTTTTTTGAAGATATAAATTCCTTTATGAAATATAGTTTTACTAAGGCATATAATTATAGATATATGAAGTCTAAATTTTAGGATTTTTAACTAGTTTTTAATTCTATATACGACTAGTATTATTCGGTTTGATTATTAATTGAGTCGTGCGTTATTTTGCTAGTAATTGTCATATATATTTTGACTTTATTATTACATCCGGTTAAAACGGTACGAAACCACAGTTCAACCATCCAATTTCATACCTCTAAACTTTCCGATATTGTGGTCGGTACGGTTATTAAAACATTTCCTTTAAGAGGTATGTACTCCATTTCAAAAGTGGAGAATCCCAAATTATTCACTTTTCATAAATAGAGCCAACTACGCTGAGTCGTTAACCGTAAAAGGGCATGCAGCTGTATGCATGACTATCTCATATGCTATGTGTGGGAACATTAATAATTACAGTGCGTCCATACTTCTTATCGGTCAACCTTATCATTTTGTACTTTACCATCAAAATAAATAAACTTCATATAATGTTATTTCGAATTATTTGACGAATCTAATATAAGAAATCTAGACATCAAATTAAATATACAATGCAAACCTATCCTGAATTAATATGTTATCCTCCATTTTGTAATTATGTTTTTCAGTTACATAATGATATTTAAAATTAAAAGTATTTTTTACACTAACATCAGTCTATTCACACGAATAATTTTATTTATCTTTAATAATTACATTATTTTTTAGTTTAAAAAATAAAATATCTATAAAAAAAGAATTGTATCATATCACAAATTACTTTTAGTTTGTATACTTTTTTGAAGATATGAATTCCTTTATGAAATATAGTTTTACTAACGCATATAATTATATATAAATGAAGTCTAGATTCTAGGATTTATAACTACTTTTTGATTCTATATACGACTAGTATTATCCGGTTTTATTATTAATTGAGTCGTACCTTATTTTGCTAGTAATAGTCATATATATTTTTTCTTTATTATTACAAATTGGTTGAAACAGTACGAAACCACGGTTGAACCATTAAATTTCATACTACTAAAATTTCCGATATTATGGTCGGTACGATTATTAAAACATTTCCTTTAAGAGGTATGTTCTCCATTTCAAAAGGGGAGAATCCCAAATTATTCACTTTTCATAAATATTGGAAACTCTGCTTAGACGTTAACCGTAAATGGCATGCAGCTGTATGCATGACTATCTCATACGCTATGTGTCGATCATTAATAATTACGATGCGTTCATAATTCTTATCGGTCAACCTTATCATTATGTACTTTACCACCAAAATAAATGAACTTCATATAATTTTATTTCGAATTAGTTGATGAATCTAAAAGAAGAAAACTAGACATCAAATTAAATATACAATGCAAACCTATCTTGAATTAATATGTTTAAAAAATAAAATATTTATAAAAAATAAAATTGTATCATATCTCAACTTACTTTTAGGTTGTATACTTTTTTGAAGATATGAATTCCTTTATGAAATATAGTTTTACTAAGGCATATAATTATAGATATATGAAGTCTAAATTTTAGGATTTTTAACTAGTTTTTAATTCTATATACGACTAGTATTATTCGGTTTGATTATTAATTGAGTCGTGCGTTATTTTGCTAGTAATTGTCATATATATTTTGACTTTATTATTACATCCAGTTAAAACGGTACGAAACCACAGTTCAACCATCCAATTTCATACCTCTAAACTTTCCGATATTGTGGTCGGTACGGTTATTAAAACATTTCCTTTAAGAGGTATGTACTCCATTTCAAAAGTGGAGAATCCCAAATTATTCACTTTTCATAAATAGAGCCAACTACGCTGAGTCGTTAACCGTAAAAGGGCATGCAGCTGTATGCATGACTATCTCATATGCTATGTGTGGGAACATTAATAATTACAGTGCGTCCATACTTCTTATCGGTCAACCTTCTCAGTTTGTACTTTACCATCAAAATAGATAAACTTCATATAATGTTATTTCAAATTATTTGATGAATCTAATATAAGAAATCTAGACATCAAATTAAATATACAATGCAAACCTATCCTGAATTAATATGTTATCCTCCATTTTGTAATTATGTTTTTCATTTACATAATGATATTTAAAATTAAAAGTATTTTTTACACTAACATCAGTCTATTCACACGAATAATTTTATTTATCTTTAATAATTACATTATTTTGTAGTTTACAAAATAAAATATCTATAAAAAATAGAATTGTATCATATCACAAATTACTTTTAGTTTGTATACTTTTTTGAAGATATGAATTCCTTTATGAAATATAGTTTTACTAACGCATATAATTATATATAAATGAAGTCTAGAGTTTAGGATTTTTAACTAGTTTTTAATTCTATATACGACTAGTATTATCCGGTTTGATTATTAATTGAGTCGTGCGTTATTTTGCTAGTAATTGTCATATATATTTTGACTTTATTATTACAGCCAGTTGAAACGGTACGAAACCACAGTTCAACCATCAAATTTCATACCACTAAACTTTTTGATATTGTGGTCGGTACGGTTATTAAAACATTTCCTTTAAGAGGTATGTACTCCATTTCAAAAGTGGAGAATCCCAAATTATTCACTTTTCATAAATAGAGCCAACTACGCTGAGACGTTAACCGTAAAAGGGCATGCAGCTGTATGCATGACTATCTCATATGCTATGTGTGGGAACATTAATAATTACAGTGAGTCCATACTTCTTATCGGTCAACCTTATCATTTTGTACTTTACCATCAAAATGGATAAACTTCATATAATGTTATTTCGAATTTGTTGACGAATCTAATATAAGAAATCTAGACATCAAATTAAATATACAATGCAAACCTATCCTGAATTAATATGTTATCCTCCATTTTGTAATTATGTTTTTCATTTACATAATGATATTTGAAATTAAAAGTATTTTTTACACTAACATCAGTCTATTCACACGAATAATTTTATTTAACTTTAATAATTACATAATTTGTAGTTTAAAAAATAAAATATCTATAAAAAATAGAATTGTATCATATCACAACTTACTTTTAGTTAGTATACTTTTTTGAAGATATGAATTCCTGTATGAAATATAGTTTTACTAACGTATATAATTATAGATAAATCAAGTCTAGATTTTAGGATTTATAACTACTTTTTGATTCTATATACGACTAGTATTATCCGGTTTTATTATTAATTGAGTCGTACCTTATTTTTCTAGTAATAGTCATATATATTTTTTCTCTATTATTACAGCCGGTTGAAACAGTACGAAACCACGGTTGAACCATTAAATTTCATACTACTAAAATTTCTGATATTATGGTCGGTACGATTATTAAAACATTTCCTTTAAGATGTATGTTCTCCATTTCAAAAGTGGAGAATCCCAAATTATTCACTTTTCATAAATATAGGAAACTCTTCTCAGACGTTAACCGTAAATGGCATGCAGCTGTATGCATGACTATCTCATACGCTATGTGTGGAACATTAATAATTACGATGCGTTCATAATTCTTATCGGTCAACCTTATCATTATGTACTTTACCACCAAAATAAATGAAATTAATATAATTTTATTTCGAATTAGTTGATGAATCTAAAAGAAGAAAACTATACATCAAATTAAATATACAATGCAAACCTATCCTGAATTAATATGTTATCCTCCATTTTTTAATTATGTTTTTCATTTACATAATGATATTTGAAATTAAAAGTATTTTTTACACTAACATCAATCTATTCACACGAATAATTTTATTTAACTTTAATAATTACATTATTTTGTAGTTTAAAAAATAAAATATCTATAAAAAATAGAATTGTATCATATCTCAACTTACTTTTAGGTTGTATACTTTTTTGAAGATATGAATTCCTTTATGAAATATAGTTTTACTAAGGCATATAATTATAGATATATGAAGTCTAAATTTTAGGATTTTTAACTAGTTTTTAATTCTATATACGACTAGTATTATTCGGTTTGATTATTAATTGAGTCGTGCGTTATTTTGCTAGTAATTGTCATATATATTTTGACTTTATTATTACAGCCAGTTGAAACGGTACGAAACCACAGTTCAACCATCAAATTTCATACCACTAAACTTTTCGATATTGTGGTCGGTACGGTTATTAAAACATTTCCTTTAAGAGGTATGTACTCCATTTCAAAAGTGGAGAATCCCAAATTATTCACTTTTTATAAATAGAGCCAACTACGCTGAGACGTTAACCGTAAAAGGGCATGCAGCTGTATGCATGACTATCTCATATGCTATGTGTGGGAACATTAATAATTACAGTGCGTCCATACTTCTTATCGGTCAACCTTATCATTTTGTACTTTACCATCAAAATGGATAAACTTCATATAATGTTATTTCGAATTTGTTGACGAATCTAATATAAGAAATCTAGACATCAAATTAAATATACAATGCAAACCTATCCTGAATTAATATGTCATCCTCCATTTTGTAATTATGTTTTTCAGTTACATAATGATATTTAAAATTAAAAGTATTTTTTACACTAACATCAGTCTATTCACACGAATAATTTTATTTATCTTTAATAATTACATTATTTTTTAGTTTAAAAAATAAAATATCTATAAAAAAAGAATTGTATCATATCACAAATTACTTTTAGTTTGTATACTTTTTTGAAGATATGAATTCCTTTATGAAATATAGTTTTACTAACGCATATAATTATATATAAATGAAGTCTAGATTCTAGGATTTATAACTACTTTTTGATTCTATATACGACTAGTATTATCCGGTTTTATTATTAATTGAGTCGTACCTTATTTTGCTAGTAATAGTCATATATATTTTTTCTTTATTTTTACAGCTGGTTGAAACAGTACGAAACCACGGTTGAACCATTAAATTTCATACCACTAAAATTTCCGATATTATGGTTGGTACGATTATTAAAACATTTCCTTTAAGAGGTATGTTCTCCATTTCAAAAGGGGAGAATCCCAAATTATTCACTTTTCATAAATATTGGAAACTCTGCTTAGACGTTAACCGTAAATGGCATGCAGCTGTATGCATGACTATCTCATACGCTATGTGTCGAACATTAATAATTACGATGCGTTCATAATTCTTATCGGTCAACCTTATCATTATGTACTTTACCACCAAAATAAATGAACTTCATATAATTTTATTTCGAATTAGTTGATGAATCTAAAAGAAGAAAACTAGACATCAAATTAAATATACAATGCAAACCTATCTTGAATTAATATGTTTAAAAAATAAAATATTTATAAAAAATAAAATTGTATCATATCTCAACTTACTTTTAGGTTGTATACTTTTTTGAAGATATGAATTCCTTTATGAAATATAGTTTTACTAAGGCATATAATTATAGATATATGAAGTCTAAATTTTAGGATTTTTAACTAGTTTTTAATTCTATATACGACTAGTATTATTCGGTTTGAATATTAATTGAGTCGTGCGTTATTTTGCTAGTAATTGTCATATATATTTTGACTTTATTATTACAGCCAGTTGAAACGGTACGAAACCACATTTCAACCATCCAATTTCATACCTCTAAACTTTCCGATATTGTGGTCGGTACGGTTATTAAAACATTTCCTTTAAGAGGTATGTACTCCATTTCAAAAGTGGAGAATCCCAAATTATTCACTTTTCATAAATGAAGCCAACTACGCCGAGTCGTTAACCGTAAAAGGGCATGCATTGTATGCATGACTATCTCATATGCTATGTGTGGGAACATTAATAATTACAGTGCGTCCATACTTCTTATCGGTCAACCTTCTCATTTTGTACTTTACCATCAAAATAGATAAACTTCATATAATGTTATTTCAAATTATTTGATGAATCTAATATAAGAAATCTAGACATCAAATTAAATATACAATGCAAACCTATCTGAATTAATATGTTATCCTCCATTTTGTAATTATGTTTTTCATTTACATAATGATATTTAAAATTAAAAGTATTTTTTACACTAACATCAATCTATTCACACGAATAATTTTATTTATCTTTAATAATTACATTATTTTGTAGTTTACAAAATAAAATATCTACAAAAAATAGAATTGTATCATATCACAAATTACTTTTAGTTTGTATACTTTTTTGAAGATATGAATTCCTTTATGAAATATAGTTTTACTAACGCATATAATTATATATAAATGAAGTCTAGAGTTTAGGATTTTTAACTAGTTTTTAATTCTATATACGACTAGTATTATCCGGTTTGATTATTAATTGAGTCGTGCGTTATTTTGCTAGTAATTGTCATATATATTTTGACTTTATTATTACAGCCAGTTGAAACGGTACGAAACCACGGTTCAACCATCAAATTTCATACCACTAAACTTTCCGATATTGTGGTCGGTACGGTTATTAAAACATTTCCTTTAAGAGGTATGTACTCCATTTCAAAAGTGGAGAATCCCAAATTATTCACTTTTCATAAATAGAGCCAACTACGGCGAGTCGTTAACCGTAAAAGGGCATGTACTGTATGCATGACTATCTCATATGCTATGTGTGGGAACATTAATAATTACAGTGCGTCCATACTTCTTATCGGTCAACCTTCTCATTTTGTACTTTACCATCAAAATAGATAAACTTCATATAATGTTATTTCAAATTATTTGATGAATCTAATATAAGAAATCTAGACATCAAATTAAATATACAATGCAAACCTATCCTGAATTAATATGTTATCCTCCATTTTGTAATTATGTTTTTCATTTACATAATGATATTTAAAATTAAAAGTATTTTTTACACTAACATCAATCTATTCACACGAATAATTTTATTTATCTTTAATAATTACATTATTTTGTAGTTTACAAAATAAAATATCTACAAAAAATAGAATTGTATCATATCACAAATTACTTTTAGTTTGTATACTTTTTTGAAGATATGAATTCCTTTATGAAATATAGTTTTACTAACGCATATAATTATATATAAATGAAGTCTAGAGTTTAGGATTTTTAACTAGTTTTTAATTCTATATACGACTAGTATTATCCGGTTTGATTATTAATTAAGTCGTGCGTTATTTTGCTAGTAATTGTCATATATATTTTGACTTTATTATTACGGCCCGGTTGAAACGGTACGAAACCACAGTTCAACCATCAAATTTCATACCACTAAACTTTCCGATATTGTGGTCGGTACGGTTATTAAAACATTTCCTTTAAGAGGTATGTACTCCATTTCAAAAGTGGAAAATCCCAAATTATTCACTTTTCATAAATAGAGCCAACTACGCTGAGACGTTAACCGTAAAAGGGCATGCGAGTTTGTATGCATGACTATCTCATATGCTATGTGTGGGAACATTAATAATTACAGTGCGTCCATACTTCTTATCGGTCAACCTTATCATTTTGTACTTTACCATCAAAATGGATAAACTTCATATAATGTTATTTCGAATTTGTTGACGAATCTAATATAAGAAATCTAGACATCAAATTAAATATACAATGCAAACCTATCCTGAATTAATATGTTATCCTCCATTTTGTAATTATGTTTTTCATTTACATAATGATATTTGAAATTAAAAGTATTTTTTACACTAACATCAATCTATTCACACGAATAATTTTATTTAACTTTAATAATTACATAATTTGTAGTTTAAAAAATAAAATATCTATAAAAAATAGAATTGTATCATATCACAACTTACTTTTAGTTTGTATACTTTTTTGAAGATATGAATTCCTGTATGAAATATAGTTTTACTAACGTATATAATTATAGATAAATCAAGTCTAAATTTTAGGATTTATAACTACTTTTTGATTCTATATACGACTAGTATTATCCGGTTTTATTATTAATTGAGTCGTACCTTATTTTTCTAGTAATAGTCATATATATTTTTTCTCTATTATTACAAATACCGGTTGAAACAGTACGAAACCACGGTTGAACCATTAAATTTCATACTACTAAAATTTCTGATATTATGGTCGGTACGATTATTAAAACATTTCCTTTAAGATGTATGTTCTCCATTTCAAAAGTGGAGAATCCCAAATTATTCACTTTTCATAAATATAGGAAACTCTTCTCAGACGTTAACCGTAAATGGCATGCAGCTGTATGCATGACTATCTCATACGCTATGTGTGGAACCTTAATAATTACGATGCGTTCATAATTTTTATCGGTCAACCTTATCATTATGTACTTTCCCACCAAAATAAATGAAATTCATATAATTTTATTTCGAATTAGTTGATGAATCTAAAAGAAGAAGACTAGACATCAAATTAAATATACAATGCAAACCCATCCTGAATTAATATGTTATCCTCCATTTTTTAATTATGTTTTTCATTTACATAATGATATTTGAAATTAAAAGTATTTTTTACACTAACATCAATCTATTCACACGAATAATTTTATTTAACTTTAATAATTACATTATTTTGTAGTTTAAAAAATAAAATATCTATAAAAAATAGAATTGTATCATATCACAACTTAGTTTTAGTTAGTATACTTTTTTGAAGATATGAATTCCTGTATGAAATATAGTTTTACTAACGAATATAATTATAGTTAAATGAAGTTTAGATTTTAGGATTTATAACTACTTTTTGATTCTATATACGACTAGTATTATCCGGTTTTAATATTAATTGAGTCGTACCTTATTTTTCTAGTAATAGTCATATATATTTTTTCTCTATTATTATTACGGTTGAAACAGTACGAAACCACGGTTGAACCATTAAATTTCATACCACTAAAATTTCTGATATTATGGTCGGTACGATTATTAAAACATTTCCTTTAAGATGTATGTTCTCCATTTCAAAAGTGGAGAATCCCAAATTATTCACTTTTCATAAATATAGGAAACTCTTCTCAGACGTTAACCGTAAATGGCATGCAGCTGTATGCATGACTATCTCATACGCTATGTGTGGAACATTAATAATTACGATGCGTTCATAATTCTTATCGGTCAACCTTATCATTATGTACTTTACCACCAAAATAAATGAAATTCATATAATTTTATTTCGAATTAGTTGATGAATCTAAAAGAAGAAAACTAGACATCAAATTAAATATACAATGCAAACCTATCCTGAATTAATATGTTATCCTCCATTTTTTAATTATGTTTTTCATTTACATAATGATATTTGAAATTAAAAGTATTTTTTACACTAACATCAATCTATTCACACGAATAATTTTATTTATCTTTAATAATTACATTATTTTGTAGTTTACAAAATAAAATATCTATAAAAAATAGAATTGTATCATATCACAAATTACTTTTAGTTTGTATACTTTTTTGAAGATATGAATTCCTTTATGAAATATAGTTTTACTAACGCATATAATTATATATAAATGAAGTCTAGAGTTTAGGATTTATAACTACTTTTTTATTTTATATACGACTAGTATTATCTGGTTTTATTATTAATTGAGTCGTACCTTATTTTTCTAGTAATAGTCATATATATTTTTTCATTATTATTACAGCCGGTTGAAACAGTATGAAACCACGGTTGAACCATTAAATTTCATACCACTAAAATTTCCGATATTATGGTCGGTACGATTATTAAAACATTTTCTTTAAGAGGTATGTTCTCCATTTCAAAAGTGGAGAATCCCAAATTATTCACTTTTAATAAATATAGGAAACTCTGCTCAGACGTTAACCATAAATGGCATGCAGCTGTATGCATGACTATCTCATACGCTATGTGTAGAACATTAATAATTATAATGCGTTCATAATTCTTATCGGTCAACCTTATCATTATGTACATTACCACCAAAATAAATGAACTTCATATAATTTTATTTCGAATTAGTTGATGAATCTAAAAGAAGAAAACTAGACATCAAATTAAATATACAATGCAAACCTATCTTGAATTAATATGTTTAAAAAATAAAATCTTTATAAAAAATAGAATTGTATCATATCTCAACTTACTTTTAGGTTGTATACGTTTTTGAAGATATGAATTCCTTTATGAAATATAGTTTTACTAAGGCATCTAATTATAGATATATGAAGTCTAGATTTTAGGATTTTTAACTACTTTTTAATTCTATATACGACTAGTATTATCTGGTTTGATTATTAATTGAGTCGTGCGTTATTTTGCTAGTAATTGTCATATATATTTTGACTTTATTATTACAGTCAGTTGAAACAGTACGAAACCACAGTTCAACAATCAAATTTCATACCACTAAACTTTCCGATATTGTGGTCGGTACAGTTATTAAAACATTTCCTTTAAGAGGTATGTACTCCATTTCAAAAGTGGAGAATCCCAAATTATTCACTTTTTATAAATAGAGCCAACTACGCTGAGACGTTAACCGTAAAAGGGCATGCAGCTGTATGCATGACTATCCGATATGCTATGTGTGGGAACATTAATAATTACGGTGCGTCCATACTTCTTATCGGTCAACCTTATCATTTTGTACTTTACCATCAAAATAGATAAACTTCATATAATGTTATTTCGAATTAGTTGACGAATCTAATATAAGAAATCTAGACATCAAATTAAATATACAATGCAAACCCATCCTGAATTAATATGTTATCCTCCATTTTGTAATTATGTTTTTCATTTACATAATGATATTTGAAATTAAAAGTATTTTTTACACTAACATCAGTCTATTCACACGAATAATTTTATTTTACTTTAATAATTACATTATTTGTAGTTTAAAAGATAAAATATCTATAAAAAATAGAATTGTATCATATCACAACTTACTTTTAGTTACTATACTTTTTTGAAGATATGAATTCCTGTATGAAATATAGTTTTACTAACGAATATAATTATAGATAAATGAAGTCTAGATTTTAGGATTTATAACTACTTTTTGATTCTATATACGACTAGTATTATCCGGTTTTATTATTAATTGAGTCGTACCTTATTTTACTAGTAATAGTCATATATATTTTTTCTCTATTATTACAGCCGGTTGAAACAGTACGAAACCACGGTTGAACCATTAAATTTCATACCACTAAAATTTCTGATATTATGGTCGGTATGATTATTAAAAAATTTCCTTTAAGAGGTATGTTCTCCATTTCAAAATTGGAGAATCCCAAATTATTCACTTTTCATAAATATAGGAAACTCTGCTCAGACGTTAACCGTAAATGGCATGCAGCTGTGTGCATGAGTATCTCATACGCTATGTGTGGAACATTAATAATTACGATGCGTTCATAATTCTTATCAGTCAACCTTATCATTATGTACTTTTCCACCAAAATAAATGAACTTCATATAATTTTATTTCGAATTAGTTGATGAATCTAAAAGAAGAAAACTAGACATCAAATTAAATATACAATGCAAACCTATCTTGAATTAATATGTTTTAAAAATAAAATATTTATAAAAAATAGAATTGTATCATATCCAACTTACTTTTAGGTTGTATACTTTTTTGAAGATATGAATTCCTTTATGAAATATAGTTTTACTAAGGCATATAATTATAGATATATGAAGTCTAGAGTTTAGGATTTTTAACTAGTTTTTAATTCTATATACGACTAGTATTATCCGGTTTGATTATTAATTGAGTCGTGCGTTATTTTGCTAGTAATTGTCATATATATTTTGACTTTATTATTACAGCCAGTTGAAACGGTATGAAACCACGGTTCAACCATCAAATTTCATACCACTAAACTTTCCGATATTGTGGTCGGTACGGTTATTAAAACATTTCCTTTAAGAGGTATGTACTCCATTTCAAAAGTGGAGAATCCCAAATTATTCACTTTTCATAAATAGAGCCAACTACGCTGAGACGTTAACCGTAAAAGGGCATGCAGCTGTATGCATGACTATCTCATATGCTATGTGTGGGAACATTAATAATTACAGTAAGTCCATACTTCTTATCGGTCAACCTTATCATTTTGTACTTTACCATCAAAATAGATAAACTTCATATAATGTTATTTCGAATTAGTTGACGAATCTAATATAAGAAATCTAGACATCAAATTAAATATACAATGCAAACCTATCCTGAATTAATATGTTATCCTCCATTTTGTAATTATGTTTTTCATTTACATAATGATATTTGAAATTAAAAGTATTTTTTACACTAACATCAATCTATTCACACGAATAATTTTATTTAACTTTAATAATTACATTGTTTTGTAGTTTAAAAAATAAAATATCTATAAAAAATAGAATTGTATCATATCACAACTTACTTTTAGTTAGTATACTTTTTTGAAGATATGAATTCCTGTATGAAATATAGTTTTACTAACGAATATAATTATAGATAAATGAAGTCTAGATTTTAGGATTTATAACTACTTTTTGATTCTATATACGACTAGTATTATCCGGTTGTATTATTAATTGAGTCGTACCTTATTATACTAGTAATAGTCATATATATATTTTCTCTATTATTACAGCCGGTTGAAACAGTACGAAACCACGGTTGAACCATTAAATTTCATACCACTAAAATTTCCGATATTATGGTCGGTACGATTATTAAAACATTTCCTTTAAGAGGTATGTTCTCCATTTCAAAAGTGGAGAATCCCAAATTATTCACTTTTCATAAATATAGGAAACTCTGCTCAGACGTTAACCGTAAATGGCATGCAGCTGTATGCATGACTATCTCATACACTATGTGTGGAACATTAATAATTACGATGCGTTCGTACTTCCTATCGGTCAACCTTATCATTATGTACTTTACCACCAAAATAAATGAACTTCATATAATTTTATTTCGAATTAGTTGATGAATCTAAAAGAAGAAAACTAGACATCAAATTAAATATACAATGCAAACCTATCTTGAATTAATATGTTTAAAAAATAAAATATTTATAAATAATAGAATTGTATCATATCTCAACTTACTTTTATGTTGTATACTTTTTTGAAGATATGAATTCCTTTATGAAATATAGTTTTACTAAGGCATATAATTATAGATATATGAAGTCTAGATTTTAGGATTTTTACCTAGTTTTTAATTTTATATACGATTAGTATTATCCGTTTTGATTATTAATTGAGTCGTGCGTTATTTTGCTAGTAATTGTAATATATATTTTGACTTTATTATTACAGCCAGTTGAAACGGTACGAAACCACGGTTCAACCATCAAATTTCATACCACTAAACTTTCCGATATTGTGGTCGGTACGGTTATTAAAACATTTCCTTTAAGAGGTATGTACTCCATTTCAGAACTGGAGAATCCCAAATTATTCACTTTTTATAAATAGAGCCAACTACGCTGAGACGTTAACCGTAAAAGGGCATGCAGCTGTATGCATGACTATCTCATATGCTATGTGTGGGAACATTAATAATTACAGTGCGTCCATATTTCTTATCGTTCAACCTTATCATTTTGTACTTTACCATCAAAATAGATAAACTTCATATAATGTTATTTCGAATTAGTTGACGAATCTAATATAAGAAATCTAGACATCAAATTAAATATACAATGCAAACCTATCCTGAATTAATATGTTATCCTCCATTTTGTAATTATGTTTTTCATTTACATAATGATATTTGAAATTAAAAGTATTTTTTACACTAACATCAGTCTATTCACACGAATAATTTTATTTATCTTTAATAATTACATTATTTTGTAGTTAAAAAAATAAAATATTTCTAAAAAATAGAATTGTATCATATCACAACTTACTTTTAGTTTGTATACTTTTTTGAAGATATGAATTCCTTATGAAATATAGTTTTACTAACGCATATAATTATACATAAATGAAGTCTAGATTTTAGCATTTTTAACTACTTTTTGATTCTATATACGACTAGTATTATCCGGTTTTATTATTAATTGAGTCGTACCTTATTTTGCCAGTAATAGTCATATATATTTTTCTTTATTATTACGGCCAGTTGAAACAGTACGAAACCACGGTTGAACCATTAAATTTTATACCACTAAAATTTCTGATATTATGGTCGGTACGATTATTTAAACATTTCCTTTAAGAGGTATGTTCTCCATTTCAAAAGTGGAGAATCCCAAATTATTCACTTTTCATAAATATAGGCAACTCTGCTCAGACGTTAACCGTAAAGGGCATGCAGGTGTATGCATGACTATCTCATATGCTATGTGTGGGAACATTAATAATTAGAGTGCGTCCATACTTCTTATCGGTCAACCTTATCATTTTGTACTTTACCATCAAAATAAATAAACTTCATATAATGTTATTTCAAATTAGTTGGCGAATCTAATATAAGAAATCTAGACATCAAATTAAATATACAATGCAAACCTATCCTGAATTAATATGTCATACTCCATTTTTTAATTATGTTTTTCATTTACATAATGATATTTAAAAAATTAAAAGTATTTTTTACACTAACATCATTCTATTCACACGAATAATTTTATTTATCTTTAATAATTACATTATTTTGTAGTTTAAAAAATAAAATATTTATAAAAAATAGAATGGTATCATATCTCAACTTACTTTTAGGTTGTATACTTTTTTGAAGATATGAATTCCTATATGAAATATAGTTTTACTAAGGCATATAATTATAGATATATGAAGTCTAGATTTTAGGATTTTTAACTAGTTTTTAATTCTATATACGACTAGTATTATCCGGTTTGATTATTAATTGAGTCGTGCGTTATTTTGCTAGTAATTGTCATATATATTTTGACATTATTATTACAGCCAGTTGAAACGGTACGAAACCACGGTTCAACCATCAAATTTCATACCACTAAACTTTCGATATTGTGGTCGGTACGGTTATTAAAACATTTCCTTTAAGAGGTATGTACTCCATTTCAAAAGTGGAGAATCCCAAATTATTCACTTTTCATAAATAGAGCCAACTACGCTGAGACGTTAACCGTAAAAGGGCATGCAGCTGTATGCATGACTATCTCATATGCTATGTGTGGGAACAATAATAATTACAGTGCGTCCATACTTCTTATCGGTCAACCTTATCATGTTGTACTTTACCATCAAAATAGATAAACTTCATATAATGTTATTTCGAATTAGTTGACGAATCTAATATAAGAAATCTAGACATCAAATTAAATATACAATGCAAACCTATCCTGAATTAATATGTTATCCTCCATTTTGTAACTATGTTTTTCATTTACATAATGATATTTGAAATTAAAAGTATTTTTTACACTAACATCAATCTATTCACACGAATAATTTTATTTAACTTTAATAATTACATTATTTTGTAGTTTAAAAAATAAAATATCTATAAAAAATAGAATTGTATCATATCACAACTTAGTTTTAGTTAGTATACTTTTTTGAAGATATGAATTCCTGTATGAAATATAGTTTTACTAACGAATATAATTATAGATAAATGAAGTCTAGATTTTAGGATTTATAACTACTTTTTGATTCTATATACGACTAGTATTATCCGGTTTTATTATTAATTGAGTCGTACCTTATTATACTAGTAATAGTCATATATATTTTTTCTCTATTATTACAGCAGGTTGAAACAGTACGAAACCAGGGTTGAACCATTAAATTTCATACCACTAAAATTTCCGATATTATGGTCGGTACGATTATTAAAACATTTCCTTTAAGAGGTATGTTCTCCATTTCAAAAGTGGAGAATCCCAAATTATTCACTTTTCATAAATATAGGAAACTCTGCTCAGACGTTAACCGTAAATGGCATGTACCGTATGCATGACTATCTCATACACTATGTGTGGAACATTAATAATTACGATGCGTTCATACTTTCTATCGGTCAACCTTATCATTATGTACTTTACCACCAAAATAAATGAACTTCATATAATTTTATTTCGAATTAGTTGATGAATCTAAAAGAAGAAAACTAGACATCAAATTAAATATAGAATGCAAACCTATCTTGAATTAATATGTTTAAACAATAAAATATTTATAAATAATAGAATTGTATCATATCTCAACTTACTTTTAGGTTGTATACTTTTTTGAAGATATGAATTCCTTTATGAAATATAGTTTTACTAAGGCATATAATTATAGATATATGAAGTCTAGATTTTAGGATTTTTAACTAGTTTTTAATTTTATATACGATTAGTATTATCCGTTTTGATTATTAATTGAGTCGTGCGTTATTTTGCTAGTAATTGTAATATATATTTTGACTTTATTATTACAGCCAGTTGAAACGGTACTAAACCACGGTTCAACCATCAAATTTCATACCACTAAACTTTCCGATATTGTGGTCGGTACGGTTATTAAAACATTTCCTTTAAGAGGTATGTACTCCATTTCAAAAGTGGAGAATCCCAAATTATTCACTTTTTATAAATAGAGCCAACTACGCTGAGACGTTAACCGTAAAAGGGCATGCAGCTGTATGCATGACTATCTCATATGCTATGTGTGGGAACATTAATAATTATAGTGTGTCCATACTTCTTATCGGTCAACCTTATCATTTTGTACTTTACCATCAAAATAGATAAACTTCATATAATGTTATTTCGAATTAGTTGACGAATCTAATATAAGAAATCTAGACATCAAATTAAATATACAATGCAAACCTATCCTGAATTAATATGTTATCCTCCATTTTGTAATTATGTTTTTCATTTACATAATGATATTTGAAATTAAAAGTATTTTTTACACTAACATATGTCTATTCACACGAATAATTTTATTTATCTTTAATAATTACATTATTTTGTAGTTAAAAAAATAAAATATTTCTAAAAAATAGAATTGTATCATATCACAACTTACTTTTAGTTTGTATACTTTTTTGAAGATATGAATTCCTTATGAAATATAGTTTTACTAACGCATATAATTATAGATAAATGAAGTCTAGATTTAGCATTTTTAACTACTTTTTGATTCTATATACGACTAGTATTATCCGGTTTTATTATTAATTGAGTCGTACCTTATTTTGCTAGTAATAGTCATATATATTTTTTCTTTATTATTACGGCCAGTTGAAACAGTACGAAACAACGGTTGAACCATTAAATTTCATACCACTAAAATTTCGGTATTATGGTCGGTACGATTATTAAAACATTTCCTTTAAGAGGTATGTTATCCATTTCAAAAGTGGAGAATCCCAAATTATTCACTTTTCATAAATATAGGCAATTCTGCTCAGACGTTAACCGTAAAGGGCATGCAGGTGTATGCATGACTATCTCATATGCTATGTGTGGGAACATTAATAATTACAGTGCGTCCATACTTCTTATCGGTCAACCTTATCATTTTGTACTTTACCATCAAAATAAATAAACTTCATATAATGTTATTTCAAATTAGTTGACGAATCTAATATAAGAAATCTAGACATCAAATTAAATATACAATGCAAACCTATCCTGAATTAATATGTTATCCTCCATTTTTTAATTATGTTTTTCATTTACATAATGATATTTAAAAAATTAAAAGTATTTTTTACACTAACATCAGTCTATTCACACGAATAATTTTATTTATCTTTAATAATTACATTATTTTGTAGTTTAAAAAATAAAATATTTATAAAAAATAGAATTGTATCATATCACAACTTACTTTTAGTTTGTATACTTTTTTGAAGATATGAATTCCTTATGAAATATAATTTTACTAAGGCATATAATTATATATATATGAAGTCTAGATTTTAGGATTTTTAACTAGTTTTTAATTCTATATACGACTAGTATTATCCGGTTTGATTATTAATTGAGTCGTACCTTATTATACTAGTAATAGTCATATATATTTTTTCTCTATTATTACAGTTTATTGAAACGATGAAGCCACAGTTGAATCATTAAATTTCATACCACTAAAATTTCCGATATTATGGTCGGTACGATTATTAAAACATTTCCTTTAAGAGGTATGTTCTCCATTGCAAAAGTGAAGAATCCCAAATTATTCACTTTTCATAAATATAGGAAACTCTGCTCAGACGTTAACCGTAAATGGCATGCAGCTGTATGCATGACTATCTCATACACTATGTGTGGAACATTAATAATTACGATGCGTTCATACTTCCTATCGGTCAACCTTATCATTATGTACTTTACCACCAAAATAAATGAACTTCATATAATTTTATGTCGAATTAGTTGATGAATCTAAAAGAAGAAAACTAGACATCAAATTAAATATACAATGCAAACCTATCTTGAATTAATATGTTTAAAAAATAAAATATTTATAAATAATAGAATTGTATCATATCTCAACTTACTTTTAGGTTATATACTTTTTCGAAGATATGAATTCCTTTATGAAATATAGTTTTACTAAGGCATATAATTATAGATATATGAAGTCTAGATTTTAGGATTTTTAACTAATTTTTAATTTTATATACGATTAGTATTATCCGTTTTGATTATTAATTGAGTCGTGCGTTATTTTGCTAGTAATTGTAATATATATTTTGACTTTATTATTACGGCCCGGTTGAAACGGTACGAAACCACGGTTCAACCATCAAATTTCATACCACTAAACTTTCCGATATTGTGGTCGGTACGGTTATTAAAACATTTCCTTTAAGAGGTATGTACTCCATTTCAAAAGTGGAGAATCCCAAATTATTCACTTTTTATAAATAGAGCCAACTACGGCGAGACGTTAACCGTAAAAGGGCATGCGAGTTGTATGCATGACTATCTCATATGCTATGTGTGGGAACATTAATAATTACAGTGCGTCCATACTTCTTATCGGTCAACCTTATCATTTTGTACTTTACCATCAAAATAGATAAACTTCATATAATGTTATTACGAATTAGTTGACGAATCTAATATAAGAAATCCAGACATCAAATTAAATATACAATGCAAACCTATCCTGAATTAATATGTTATCCTCCATTTTGTAATTATGTTTTTCATTTACATAATGATATTTGAAATTAAAAGTATTTTTTACACTAACATCAGTCTATTCACACGAATAATTTTATTTATCTTTAATAATTACATTATTTTGTAGTTAAAAAAATAAAATATTTCTAAAAAATAGAATTGTATCATATCACAACTTACTTTTAGTTTGTATACTTTTTTGAAGATATGAATTCCTTATGAAATATAGTTTTACTAACGCATATAATTATAGATTAATGAAGTCTAGATTTTAGCATTTTTAACTACTTTTTGATTCTATATACGACTAGTATTATCCGGTTTTATTATTAATTGAGTCGTACCTTATTTTGCTAGTAATAGTCATATAAATTTTTTCTTTATTATTACGGCCAGTTGAAACAGTACGAAACCACGGTTGAACCATTAAATTTCATACCACTAAAATTTCTAATATTATGGTCGGTACGATTATTAAAACATTTCCTTTAAGAGGTATGTTCTCCATTTCAAAAGTGGAGAATCCCAAATTATTCACATTTCATAAATATAGGCAACTCTGCTCAGACGTTGACCGTAAAGGGCATGCAGGTGTATGCATGACTATCTCATATGCTATGTGTGGGAACATTAATAATTACAGTGCGTCCATACTTCTTATCGGTCAACCTTATCATTTTGTACTTTACCATCAAAATAAATAAGCGCATATAATGTTATTTCAAATTAGTTGACGAATCTAATATAAGAAATCTAGACATCAAATTAAATATACAATGCAAACCTATCCTGAATTAATATGTTATCCTCCATTTTTTAATTATGTTTTTCATTTACATAATGATATTTAAAAAATTAAAAGTATTTTTTACACTAACATCAGTCTATTCACACGAATAATTTTATTTATCTTTAATAATTACATTATTTTGTAGTTTAAAAAATAAAATATTTATAAAAAATAGAATTGTATCATATCTCAACTTACTTTTAGGTTGTATACTTTTTTGAAGATATGAATTCCTTTATGAAATATAGTTTTACTAAGGCATATAATTATATATATATGAAGTCTAGATTTTAGGATTTTTAACTAGTTTTTAATTCTATATACGACTAGTATTATCCGGTTTGATTATTAATTGAGTCGTACCTTATTATACTAGTAATAGTCATATATATTTTTTCTCTATTATTACAGCCGGCTGAAACAGTACGAAGCCACGGTTGAACCATTAAATTTCATACCATTAAAATTTCCGATATTATGGTCGGTACGATTATTAAAACATTTCCTTTAAGAGGTATGTTCTCCATTTCAAAAGTGAAGAATCCCAAATTATTCACTTTTCATAAATATAGGAAACTCTGCTCAGACGTTAACCGTAAATGGCATGCGAGTTTGTATGCATGACTATCTCATACACTATGTGTGGAACATTAATAATTACGATGCGTTCAAACTTCCTATCGGTCAACCTTATCATTATGTACTTTACCACCAAAATAAATGAACTTCATATAATTTTATTTCGAATTAGTTGATGAATCTAAAAGAAGAAAACTAGACATCAAATTAAATATACAATGCAAACCTATCTTGAATTAATATGTTTAAAAAATAAAATATTTATAAATAATAGAATTGTATCATATCTCAACTTACTTTTAGGTTATATACTTTTTTGAAGATATGAATTCATTTATGAAATATAGTTTTACTAAGGCATATAATTATAGATATATGAAGTCTAGATTTTAGGATTTTTAACTAGTTTTTAATTTTATATACGATTAGTATTATCCGTTTTGATTATTAATTGAGTCGTGCGTTATTTTGCTAGTAATTGTAATATATATTTTGACTTTATTATTACAGCCAGTTGAAACGGTACGAAACCACAGTTTAACCATCAAATTTCATACCACTAAACTTTCCGATATTGTGGTCGGTACGGTTATTAAAACATTTCCTTTAAGAGGTATGTACTCCATTTCAAAAGTGGAGAATCCAAAATTATTCACTTTTTATAAATAGAGCCAACTACGCTGAGACGTTAACCGTAAAAGGGCATGCAGCTGTATGCATGACTATCTCATATGCTATGTGTGGGAACATTAATAATTACAGTGCGTCCATACTTCTTATCGGTCAACCTTATCATTTTGTACTTTACCATCAAAATAGATAAACTTCATATAATGTTATTTCGAATTAGTTGACGAATCTAATATAAGAAATCTAGACATCAAATTAAATATACAATGCAAACCTATCCTGAATTAATATGTTATCCTCCATTTTGTAATTATGTTTTTCATTTACATAATGATATTTGAAATTAAAAGTATTTTTTACACTAACATCAGTCTATTCACACGAATAATTTATTTATCTTTAATAATTACATTATTTTGTAGTTAAAAAAATAAAATATTTCTAAAAAATAGAATTGTATCATATCACAACTTACTTTTAGTTAGTATACTTTTTTGAAGATATGAATTCCTTATGAAATATAGTTTTACTAACGCATATAATTATAGATAAATGAAGTGTAGATTTTAGCATTTTTAACTACTTTTTGATTCTATATACGACTAGTATTATCCGGTTTTATTATTAATTGAGTCGTACCTTATTTTGCTAGTAATAGTCATATATATTTTTTCTTTATTATTACGGCCAGTTGAAACAGTACGAAACCACGGTGGAACCATTAAATTTCATACCACTAAAATTTCGATATTATGGTCGGTACGATTATTAAAACATTTCCTTTAAGAGGTATGTTCTCCATTTCAAAAGTGGAGAATCCCAAATTATTCACATTTCATAAATATAGGCAACTCTGCTTAGACGTTAACCGTAAAGGGCATGCAGCTGTATGCATGACTATCTCATACACTATGTGTGGAACATTAATAATTACGATGCGTTCATACTTCCTATCGGTCAACCTTATCATTATGTACTTTACCACCAAAATAAATGAACTTCATATAATTTTATTTCGAATTAGTTGATGAATCTAAAAGAAGAAAACTAGACATCAAATTAAATATACAATGCAAACCTATCTTGAATTAATATGTTTTAAAAATACAATATTTATAAATAATAGAATTGTATCATATCTCAACTTACTTTTAGGTTGTATACTTTTTTGAAGATATGAATTCCTTTATGAAATATAGTTTTACTAAGGCATATAATTATAGATATATGAAGTATAGATTTTAGGATTTTTAACTAGTTTTTAATTTTATATACGATTAGTATTATCCGTTTTGATTATTAATTGAGTCGTGCGTTATTTTGCTAGTAATTGTAATATATATTTTGACTTTATTATTACAGCCAGTTGAAACGGTACGAAACCACGGTTCAACCATCAAATTTCATACCACTAAACTTTCCGATATTGTGGTCGGTACGGTTATTAAAACATTTCCTTTAAGAGGTATGTACTCCATTTCAAAAGTGGAGAATCCAAAATTATTCACTTTTTATAAATAGAGCCAACTACGCTGAGACGTTAACCGTAAAAGGGCATGCAGCTGTATGCATGACTATCTCATATGCTATGTGTGGGAACATTAATAATTACAGTGCGTCCATACTTCTTATCGGTCAACCTTATCATTTTGTACTTTACCATCAAAATAAATAAACTTCATATAATGTTATTTCAAATTAGTTGACGAATCTAATATAAGAAATCTAGACATCAAATTAAATATACAATGCAAACCTATCCTGAATTAATATGTTATCCTCCATTTTGTAATTATGTTTTTCATTTACATAATGATATTTGAAATTAAAAGTATTTTTTACACTAACATCAATCTATTCACACGAATAATTTTATTTAACTTTAATAATTACATTATTTTGTAGTTTAAAAAATAAAATATCTATAAAAAATAGAATTGTATCATATCACAACTTACTTTTAGTTAGTATACTTTTTTGAAGATATGAATTCCTGAATGAAATATAGTTTTACTAACGAATATAATTATAGATAAATGAAGTCTAGATTTTAGGATTTATAACTACTTTTTGATTCTATATACGACTAGTATTATCCGGTTTTATTATTAATTGAGTCGTACCTTATTATACTAGTAACAGTCATATATATTTTTTCTCTATTATTACAGCCGGTTGAAACAGTACGAAGCCACGGTTGAACCATTAAATTTCATACCACTAAAATTTCCGATATTATGGTTGGTACGATTATTAAAATATTTCCTTTAAGAGGTATGTTCTCCATTTCAAAAGTGGAGAATCCCAAATTATTAACTTTTCATAAATATAGGAAACTCTGCTCAGACGTTAACCGTAAATGGCATGCAGCTGTATGCATGACTATCTCATACACTATGTGTGGAACATTAATAATTACGATGCGTTCATACTTCCTATCGGTCAACCTTATCATTATGTACTTTACCACCAAAATAAATGAACTTCATATAATTTTATTTCGAATTAGTTGATGAATCTAAAAGAAGAAAACTAGACATCAAATTAAATATACAATGCAAACCTATCTTGAATTAATATGTTTAAAAAATAAAATATTTATAAATAATAGAATTGTATCATATCTCAACTTACTTTTAGGTTGTATACTTTTTTGAAGATATGAATTCCTTTATGAAATATAGTTTTACTAAGGCATATAATTATAGATATATGAAGTATAGATTTTAGGATTTTTAACTAGTTTTTAATTTTATATACGATTAGTATTATCCGTTTTGATTATTAATTGAGTCGTGCGTTATTTTGCTAGTAATTGTAATATATATTTTGACTTTATTATTACGGCCGGTTGAAACGGTACGAAACCACAGTTCAACCATCAAATTTCATACCACTAAACTTTCCGATATTGTGGTCGGTACGGTTATTAAAACATTTCCTTTAAGAGGTATGTACTCCATTTCAAAAGTGGAGAATCCCAAATTATTCACTTTTCATAAATAGAGCCAACTACGCTGAGTCGTTAACCGTAAAAGGGCATGCAGCTGTATGCATGACTATCTCATATCCTCAAAAAAGTAAATAACCTAAAATTAAATTGTGATATGATACAATTCAATTGCTTATTGATATTTTCTTTTTTAGTTGAAAAAAGAATGCTTTTGTTAAAAATAAATAAACCTAGTTGTGTAATTAGACTAATGTTAGTGTAGTAATTTTATTTTAATTATGTAACTGAAAATTTTTAATCACAATATGGAGGCTAACATATTAATAAAGGATAGGTTTGCATTTTATATTTAATTTGATGTCGAGATTTGTTCTTTTAGATTCGTCAACTAAATTGAAATAAAGTTTTATGAAGTTCATTTATTTTGGTGGTAAAGTACATAATGTTACGGTTGACCTATAAGAAGTATGGACGCACAGTAATTATTAATTTCCCCACACATAGCGAATGATATAGTCATGCATACATCTGCAAGCCCTTTTACGGTCAACGTCTTATTGTAGTTGGCTATATTTATGAAAACTGAATAATTTGGATTCTGCACTTTTGAAATGGACTACATACCTCTTAAAGGGAATGTTTCAATAACCTTACCGACCACAATATCGGAAAGTTTAGTGGTATGAACTTTGATGGTTCAACTGTGGTTTTGTACCGTTTCAACTAGCCGTAATAATAAAGAACAAATATATATGAAATTTAATAGCAAAATAATGTACGACTTAATTAATAATTAAACCGGATAATACAGGTCGTATATAGAATTAAAAAGTAGTTAAAAGTCCTAAACTCTAGACTTCATATATCTATAATTATATGCGTAGGTAAAACTACATTTCATATAAGAATTCATATCTTCAAAAAAGTATATAACCTAAAATTAAATTGTGATATGATACAATTCAATTACTTATTGATATTTTATTTTTTAGTTGAAAAAAGAATGCTTTTGTTAAAAATAAATAAACCTAGTTGTGTAATTAGACTAATGTTAGTGTAGTAATTTTATTTTAATTATGTAACTGAAAATTTTTAATCACAATATGGAGGCTAACATATTAATAAAGGATAGGTTTGCATTTTATATTTAATTTGATGTCGAGATTTGTTCTTTTAGATTCGTCAACTAAATTGAAATAAAGTTTTATGAAGTTCATTTATTTTGGTGGTAAAGTACATAATGTTACGGTTGACCTATAAGAAGTATGGACGCACAGTAATTATTAATTTCCCCACACATAGCGAATGATATAGTCATGCATACATCTGCAAGCCCTTTTACGGTCAACGTCTTATTGTAGTTGGCTATATTTATGAAAACTGAATAATTTGGATTCTGCACTTTTGAAATGGACTACATACCTCTTAAAAGGAATGTTTTAATAACCATACCGACCACAATATCGTAAAGTTTATTGGTATGAAATTTGATGGTTCAACCATGGTTTTGTACCGTTTCAACTAGCTGTAATAATAAAGAAAAAATATATATGATTATTTATAGCAAAATAATGTATGGCTCAATTAATAATTAAACCGGATAATACAGGTCGTATATAGAATTAAAAAGTAGTTAAAAGTCCTAAACTCTAGACTTCATATATCTATAATTATATGCGTAGGTAAAACTACATTTCATATAAGAATTCATATCTTCAAAAAAGTATATAACCTAAAATTAAATTGTGATATGATACAATTCAATTACTTATTGATATTTTATTTTTTAGTTTAAAAATGTATATTTTTATTATAAATAAATAAACTTATTTGTGTAATTAGACTGATGTTAGTGTAGTAATTTTTTTATAATTATGTACCTAAAAAATTTCAATCACAATATTGAGGCTAACATATTAATTAAGGATAGGTTTGCATTGTATATTTAATTTGATGTCTAGATTTGTTCTTTTAGATTCGTCAACTAAATTGAAATAAAGTTTTATGAAGTTCATTTATTTTGTTGGTAAAGTACATAATGTTACGGTTGACCTATAAGAAGTATGGACGGACAAGTAATTATTAATTTCCCCACACATAGCGAATGGTACGATCATGCATACATCTATCTGCAAGCCCTTTTACGGTCAACGTCTTAGTGTAGTTGGCTATATTTATGAAACTGAATAATTTGGATTCTCCACTTTTGAAATGGACTACATACCTCTTAAAGGGAATGTTTCAATAACCGTACCGACCAAAATATCGGAAAGTTTAGTGGTATGAAGTTTGATGGTTCAACTGTGGTTTTGTACCGTTTCAACTGGCCGTAATAATAAAGAACAAATATATATGAAATTTAATAGCAAAATAATAAACGACTTAATTAATAATTAAACCGGATAATACAGGTCGTATATAGAATTAAAAAGTAGTTAAAGATCCTAAACTCTACACTTCATATATCTATAATTATATGCGTAAGTAAAACTATATTTAATATAAGAATTCATATCTTCAAAAAAGTGTATAACCTAAAAATAAATTGTGATATGATACAATTCAATTGCTTAAAAATGTATTTTTTTGTTTAAAAATGTATGTTTTTGTTATAAATAAATAAACTTATTTGTGTAATTAGACTAATTTTAGTGTAGTAATTGTTTTTATAATTATGTAACTAGAAAAGTTTAGTCACAATATGGAGGCTAACATATTCATTACGGATAGGTGTGCATTGTATATTTAATTTGATGTCTAGATTTGTTCTTTTAGATTCGTCAACTAAATCGAAATAAAGTTTTATGAAGTTCATTTATTTTGGTGATAAAGTACATAATATTAAGGTTGACCTATAAGAAGTATGGACGCACAGTAATTATTAATATCCCCACACATAGCGAATGAGATAGTCATGCATACAGCTGCAAGCCCTTTTACGGTTAATTTCTCAGCGTAGTTGGCTATATTTGTAAAAAGTGAATAATTTGGGATTGTCCACTTTTGAAATTGAGTACATACCTCTTAAAGGGAATGTTTTAATAACCGTACCGACCACAATATCGAAAAGTTTAGTGGTATGAAATTTGATGGTTCAACTGTGGTTTTGTACCGTTTCAACTGGCCGTAATAATAATGAATAAATATATATGACAATTAATAGAAAAATAACGTACGACTCAATTAATAATGAAACCGGATAATACCGGTGGTATATAGAATTAAAATCTAGACGTCATATATCTATCATTATATTGGTAAGTAAAACTATATTTCATATAAGAATTCATATCTTCAAAAAAGTATATAACCTAAAATTAAATTGTGATATGAAACAATTCAATTGCTTATTGATATTTTATTTTTTGGTTGAAAAAAGAATGTTTTTGTAAAAAATAAATAAACCTAGTTGTGTAATTAGACTGATGTTAGTGTAGTAATTTTATTTTAATTATGTAACTGAAAAATTTTAATCACAATATGGAGGCTAACATATTAATAAAGGATAAGTTTGCATTTTATATTTAATTTGATGTCGAGATTTGTTCTTTTAGATTCGTCAACTAAATCGAAATAAAGTTTTATGAAGTTCGTTTATTTTGGTGGTAAAGTACATAATGTTAAGGTTGACCTATAAGAAGTATGGACGCACCATAATTATTAATGTTCTCACACATAGCGTATGAGATAATCATGCATACATCTGCATGCTCTTTTACGGTTAACTTCTCAGCGTGGTTGGTTATATTTATGAAAAGTGAATAATTTGGGATTGTCCACTTTCGAAATTGAGTACATACCACTTAAAGGGAATGTTTTAATAACCGTACCAACCACAATATCGGAAAGTTTAGTGGTATGAAATTTGATGGTTCAACTGTGGTTTTGTACCGTTTCAACTGGCCGTAATAATAAAGAACAAATATATATGAAAATGAATAGCAAAATAACGTACGGGGCAATTAATAATGAAGCTGGATAATACCGGTGGTATATAGAATTAAAAAGTAGTTAAAAATCCTAAAATCTAGACTTCATATATCTATAATTATATGCGTATGTAATACTATATTTCATATAAGAATTCATATCATCAAAAAAGTATATAACCTATAATTAAATTGTGATATAATACAATTCAATTGCTTATTGATATTTTATTTTTTCGTTTAAAATGTATGTTTTTGTTAAAAATAAATTTATTTATTTGTGTAATTAGACAGATATTAGTGTAGTAATTTTTTTTATAATTAGATAACAAAAATTTTTTAATCACAATATGAAGGTTAACATTTTCATTAAGGATAGGTTTGCATTGTATATTTAATTTGATGTCTAGATTTCTTCTTTTAGATTCGTCACCTAAATCGAAATAAAGTTTTATGAAGTTAATTTATTTTGGTGGTAAAGTACATAATGTTAAGGTTGACCTATAAGAAAGAAGTATGGACGTACAGTAATTCTTAATGTCCCCACACATAGCGAATGATACGATCATACATACATCTGCAAGCCCTTTTACGGTTAATGTCTCAGCGTAGTTGGCTATATTTATGAAAATTGAATAATTTGGGATTCTCCACTTTTGAAATGGACTACATACCGCTTAAAGGGAATGTTTTAATAACCGTACCAACCACAATATCGAAAGTTTAGTGGTATGAAATTTGATGGTTCAACCGTGGTTTTGTACCGTTTCAACTGGCCGTAATAATAAAGAACAAATATATATGAAAATGAATAGCAAAATAACGTACGGGGCAATTAATAATGAAACTGGATAATACCGGTGGTATATAGAATTAAAAAGTAGTTAAAAATCCTAAAATCTAGACTTCATATATCTATAATTATATGAGTATGTAATACTATATTTCATATAAGAATTCATATCATCAAAAAACTATATAACCTATAATTAAATTGTGATATAATACAATTCAATTGCTTATTGATATTTTATTTTTGCGTTTAAAATGTATGTTTTTGTTAAAAATAAATTTATTTATTTGTGTAATTAGACAGATATTAGTGTAGTAATTTTTTTTATAATTATATAACAAAAAATTTTTAATCACAATATGAAGGTTAACATTTTCATTAAGGATAGGTTTGCATTGTATATTTAATTTGATGTCTAGATTTCTTCTTTTAGATTCGTCACCTAAATCGAAATAAAGTTTTATGAAGTTAATTTATTTTGGTGGTAAAGTACATAATGTTAAGGTTGACCTATAAGAAAGAAGTATGGACGTACAGTAATTCTTAATGTCCCCACACATAGCGAATGATACAGTCATACATACATCTGCAAGCCCTTTTACGGTTAATGTCAGCGTAGTTGGCTATATTTATGAAAATTGAATAATTTGGGATTCTCCACTTTTGAAATGGACTACATACCGCTTAAAGGGAATGTTTTAATAACCGTACCAACCACAATATCAGAAAGTTTAGTGGTATGAAATTTGATGGTTCAACTGTGGTTTTGTACCGTTTCAACTGGCCGTAATAATAAAGAACAAATATATATGAAAATGAATAGCAAAATAACGTACGGGGCAATTAATAATGAAAGCTGGATAATACCGGTGGTATATAGAATTAAAAAGTAGTTAAAAATCCTAAAATCTAGACTTCATATATCTATAATTATATGAGTATGTAATACTATATTTCATATAAGAATTCATATCATCAAAAAACTATATAACCTATAATTAAATTGTGATATGATACAATTCAATTGCTTATTGATATTTTATTTTTTCGTTTAAAATGTATGTTTTTGTTAAAAATAAATTTATTTATTTGTGTAATTAGACTGATATTAGTGTAGTAATTTTTTTTATAATTATATAACAAAAAAATTTTAATCACAATATGAAGGTTAACATTTTCATTAAGGATAGGTTTGCATTGTATATTTAATTTGATGTCTAGATTTCTTCTTTTAGATTCGTCACCTAAATCGAAATAAAGTTTTATGAAGTTAATTTATTTTGGTGGTAAAGTACATAATGTTAAGGTTGACCTATAAGAAAGAAGTATGGACGTACAGTAATTCTTAATGTCCCCACACATAGCGAATGATACGATCATACATACATCCGCAAGCCCTTTTACGGTTAATGTCGGCGTAGTTGGCTATATTTATGAAAATTGAATAATTTGGGATTCTCCACTTTTGAAATGGACTACATACCGCTTAAAGGGAATGTTTTAATAACCGTACCAACCACAATATCGAAAGTTTAGTGGTATGAAATTTGATGGTTCAACCGTGGTTTTGTACCGTTTCAATCGGCCGTAATAATAAAGAACAAATATATATGAAAATGAATAGCAAAATAACGTACGGGGCAATTAATAATGAAACTGGATAATACCGGTGGTATATAGAATTAAAAAGTAGTTAAAAATCCTAAAATCTAGACTTCATATATCTATAATTATATGAGTATGTAATACTATATTTCATATAAGAATTCATATCATCAAAAAACTATATAACCTATAATTAAATTGTGATATGATACAATTCAATTGCTTATTGATATTTTATTTTTTCGTTTAAAATGTATGTTTTTGTTAAAAATAAATTTATTTATTTGTGTAATTAGACTGATATTAGTGTAGTAATTTTTTTTATAATTATATAACAAAAAAATTTTAATCACAATATGAAGGTTAACATTTTCATTAAGGATAGGTTTGCATTGTATATTTAATTTGATGTCTAGATTTCTTCTTTTAGATTCGTCCACTAAATCGAAATAAAGTTTTATGAAGTTAATTTATTTTGGTGGTAAAGTACATAATGTTAAAGTTGACCTATAAGAAAGAAGTATGGACGCACGGTAATTCTTAATGTCCCCACACATAGCGAATGAGACAATCATACATACATCCGCAAGCCCTTTTACGGTTAATGTCTCAAGCATAGTTGGCTATATTTATGAACATTGAATAATTTCGGATTCTCCAATTTTGAAATGGATTACGAACCGCTTAAAGGGAATGTTTTAATAACCGTACCGACCACAATATCGGAAAGTTTAATGGTATGAAATTTGATGGTTCAACAGTGGTTTGTACCGTTTCAACCGGCCGTAATAATAAAGAACAAATATATATGAAAATTAATAGCAAAATAACGTACGGGTCAATTAATAATGAAATTGGATAATACCGGTGGTATATAGATTTAAAAAGTAGTTAGAAATCCTAAAATCTAGACTTCATATATCTATAATTATATGAGTATGTAATACTATATTTCATATAAGAATTCATATCATCAAAAAACTATATAACCTATAATTAAATTGTGATATGATACAATTCAATTGCTTATTGATATTTTATTTTTTCGTTTAAAATGTATGTTTTTGTTAAAAATAAATTTATTTATTTGTGTAATTAGACTGATATTAGTGTAGTAATTTTTTTTATAATTATATAACAAAAAAATTTTAATCACAATATGAAGGTTAACATTTTCATTAAGGATAGGTTTGCATTGTATATTTAATTTGATGTCTAGATTTCTTCTTTTAGATTCGTCCACTAAATCGAAATAAAGTTTTATGAAGTTAATTTATTTTGGTGGTAAAGTACATAATGTTAAAGTTGACCTATAAGAAAGAAGTATGGACGCACGGTAATTCTTAATGTCCCCACACATAGCGAATGAGACAGTACATACATACATCCGCAAGCCCTTTTACGGTTAATGTCTCAAAGCATAGTTGGCTATATTTATGAACATTGAATAATTTCGGATTCTCCAATTTTGAAATGGATTACGAACCGCTTAAAGGGAATGTTTTAATAACCGTACCGACCACAATATCGGAAAGTTTAATGGTATGAAATTTGATGGTTCAACAGTGGTTTGTACCGTTTCAACCGGCCGTAATAATAAAGAACAAATATATATGAAAATTAATAGCAAAATAACGTACGGGTCAATTAATAATGAAATTGGATAATACCGGTGGTATATAGATTTAAAAAGTAGTTAGAAATCCTAAAATCTAGACTTCATATATCTATAATTATATGCGTATGTAATACTATATTTCATTTAAGTATTCATATCATCAAAAAAGTATATAACCTAAAATTAAATTGCGATATGATACAATTCAATTGCTTATTGATATTTTATTTTTTCGTTTAAAAATATATGTTCGTTAAAAATAAATTTATTTATTTATGTAATTAGACTGATATTAGTGTAGTAATTTTTTTTTTAATTATATAACAAAAAAATTTTAATCACAATATGAAGGCTAACATATTCATTAAGGATAGGTTTGCATTGTATATTTAATTTGATGTCTAGATTTCTTCTTTTAGATTCGTCAACTAAATCGAAATAAAGTTTTATGAAGTTAATTTATTTTGGTGGTAAAGTACATAATGTTAAGGTTGACCTATAAGAAAGAAGTATGGACGCACAGTAATTATTAATGTCCCCACACATAGCGAATGATACAGTCATACATATATCTGCAAGCCCTTTTACGGTTAATGTCTCGGCGTAGTTGGCTATATTTATGAAAATTGAATAATTTGGGATTCTCCACTTTTGAAATGGACTACATACCGCTTAATGGGAATGTTTTAATAACCGTACCAACCACAATATCGGAAAGTTTAGTGGTATGAAATTTGATGGTTCAACTGTGGTTTTGTACCGTTTCAACTGGCCGTAATAATAAAGAACAAATATATATGAAAATTAATAGCAAAACAACGTACGGGTCAATTAATAATGAAACTGGATAATACCGGTGGTATATAGAATTAAAAAGTAGTTAAAAGTCCTAAAATCTAGACTTCATATATCTATAATTATATGCGTAAGTAAAAGTATATTTCATATAAGAATTCATATCTTCAAAAAACTATATAATCTAAAATTAAATTGTGATAGGATACAATTAAATTGCTTATTGATATTTTATTTTTTAGTTTAAAGATGTATGTTTTTGTTAAAAATAAATAAATTTATTTGTGTAATTAGACTGATATTAGTGTAGTAATTTTTTTGATAATTATATAACTAAAAAATTTTAATCAAAATATGGAGGCTAACATATTCATTAAGGATAGGTTTGCATTGTATATTTCATTTGATGTCTAGATTTCATTTTTTAGATTCGTCAACTAAATCAAAATAAAGTTTTATGAAGTTCATTTATTTTTGTGGTAAAGTACATAATGTTAAGGTTGACCTATAAGAAGTATGGACGCACAGTAATTATTAATGTCCCCACACATAGCGAATGATACGGTCATACATACATCCGCAAGCCCTTTTACGGTTAATGTCAGCGTAGTTGGCTATATTTATGAAAATTGAATAATTTGGGATTCTCCACTTTTGAAATGGACTACATACCGCTTAAAGGGAATGTTTTAATAACCGTACCAACCACAATATCAGAAAGTTTAGTGGTATGAAATTTGATGGTTCAACTGTGGTTTTGTACCGTTTCAACTGGCCGTAATAATAAAGAACAAATATATATGAAAATGAATAGCAAAATAACGTACGGGGCAATTAATAATGAAACTGGATAATACCGGTGGTATATAGAATTAAAAAGTAGTTAAAAATCCTAAAATCTAGACTTCATATATCTATAATTATATGAGTATGTAATACTATATTTCATATAAGAATTCATATCATCAAAAAACTATATAACCTATAATTAAATTGTGATATGATACAATTCAATTGCTTATTGATATTTTATTTTTTCGTTTAAAATGTATGTTTTTGTTAAAAATAAATTTATTTATTTGTGTAATTAGACTGATATTAGTGTAGTAATTTTTTTTATAATTATATAACAAAAAAATTTTAATCACAATATGAAGGTTAACATTTTCATTAAGGATAGGTTTGCATTGTATATTTAATTTGATGTCTAGATTTCTTCTTTTAGATTCGTCCACTAAATCGAAATAAAGTTTTATGAAGTTAATTTATTTTGGTGGTAAAGTACATAATGTTAAAGTTGACCTATAAGAAAGAAGTATGGACGCACAGTAATTCTTAATGTCCCCACACATAGCGAATGAGACAGTCATACATACATCTGCAAGCCCTTTTACGGTTAATGTCTCAGCATAGTTGGCTATATTTATGAACATTGAATAATTTCGGATTCTCCAATTTTGAAATGGATTACGAACCGCTTAAAGGGAATGTTTTAATAACCGTACCGACCACAATATCGGAAAGTTTAATGGTATGAAATTTGATGGTTCAACGGTGGTTTGTACCGTTTCAAGCGGCCGTAATAATAAAGAACAAATATATATGAAAATTAATAGCAAAATAACGTACGGGTCAATTAATAATGAAATTGGATAATACCGGTGGTATATAGATTTAAAAAGTAGTTAGAAATCCTAAAATCTAGACTTCATATATCTATAATTATATGCGTATGTAATACTATATTTCATTTAAGTATTCATATCATCAAAAAAGTATATAACCTAAAATTAAATTGCGATATGATACAATTCAATTGCTTATTGATATTTTATTTTTTCGTTTAAAAATATATGTTCGTTAAAAATAAATTTATTTATTTATGTAATTAGACTGATATTAGTGTAGTAATTTTTTTTTTAATTATATAACAAAAAAATTTTAATCACAATATGAAGGCTAACATATTCATTAAGGATAGGTTTGCATTGTATATTTAATTTGATGTCTAGATTTCTTCTTTTAGATTCGTCAACTAAATCGAAATAAAGTTTTATGAAGTTAATTTATTTTGGTGGTAAAGTACATAATGTTAAGGTTGACCTATAAGAAAGAAGTATGGACGCACAGTAATTATTAATGTCCCCACACATAGCGAATGATACGGTCATACATATATCTGCAAGCCCTTTTACGGTTAATGTCTCGGCGTAGTTGGCTATATTTATGAAAATTGAATAATTTGGGATTCTCCACTTTTGAAATGGACTACATACCGCTTAATGGGAATGTTTTAATAACCGTACCAACCACAATATCGGAAAGTTTAGTGGTATGAAATTTGATGGTTCAAGCTGTGGTTTTGTACCGTTTCAACTGGCCCTAATAATAAAGAACAAATATATATGAAAATTAATAGCAAAACAACGTACGGGTCAATTAATAATGAAACTGGATAATACCGGTGGTATATAGAATTAAAAAGTAGTTAAAAGTCCTAAAATCTAGACTTCATATATCTATAATTATATGCGTAAGTAAAAGTATATTTCATATAAGAATTCATATCTTCAAAAAACTATATAATCTAAAATTAAATTGTGATAGGATACAATTAAATTGCTTATTGATATTTTATTTTTTAGTTTAAAGATGTATGTTTTTGTTAAAAATAAATAAATTTATTTGTGTAATTAGACCGATATTAGTGTAGTAATTTTTTTGATAATTATATAACTAAAAAATTTTAATCAAAATATGGAGGCTAACATATTCATTAAGGATAGGTTTGCATTGTATATTTCATTTGATGTCTAGATTTCATTTTTTAGATTCGTCAACTAAATCAAAATAAAGTTTTATGAAGTTCATTTATTTTTGTGGTAAAGTACATAATGTTAAGGTTGACCTATAAGAAGTATGGACGCACAGTAATTATTAATGTCCCCACACATAGCGAATGAGACAGTCATGCTTACATCTGCAAGCCCTTTTATGATTAATGTCTCAGCGTAGTTGGCTATATTTAGGAAAATTGAATAATTTGGGATTCTCCACTTTTAAAATGGACTACATACCACTTAAAGGGAATGTTTTAATAACCGTACCGACCACAATATCAGAAATTTAGTGGTATAAAATTTGATGGTTCAAGCGTGGTTTTGTACCGTTTCAAGCGGCCGTAATAATAAAGAACAAATGTATATGAATAATAATAGCAAAATAACGTACGGGTCAATTAATAATGAAACCAGATAATACCGGTGGTATATAGAATTAAAAAGTAGTTAAAAGTTCTAAAATCTAGACTTCATATATCTATAATTATATGCGTAAGTAAAACTATATTTCATATAAGAATTCATATTTTCAAAAAAGTATATAACCTAAAATTAAATTGTGATATGATACAATTCAATTGCTTATTGATATTTTATTTTTTAGTTTAAAAATGTATGTTTTTGTTAAAAATAAATAAATTTATTTGTGTAATTAGACTGATGTTAGTGTAGTAATTTTTATTATAATTATGTCACTAAAAAACTTTAATTACAATATGGAGGCTAACATATTCATTAAGGATGGGTTTGCATTGAATATTTAATTTGATGTCTACATTTCTTCTTTTAGATTCATCAACTAAATCGAAATAATGTTTTATGAAGTTCATTTATTTTGGTGGTAAAGTACATAATGTTAAGGTTGACCTATAAGAAAGAAGTATGGACGCACAGTAATTATTAATGTCCCCACACATAGCGAATGAGATAGTGATGCATACAACCGCAAGCCCTTTTACGGTTAATGTCTCGGCATTGTTGGCTATATTTATGAAAATTGAATAATTTGGGATTCTACACTTTTGAAATGGACTACATACCTCTTAAAGGGAATGTCTTAATAACCGTACCGACCACAATATCGGAAAGTGTAGTGGTATGAAATTTGATGGCTCAAATATGGTTTTGTACCGTTTCAACTGGCCGTAATAATAAAGAACAAATATATATGACAATTAATAGCAAAATAACGTACGAGTCAATTTATAATGAAACCGGATAATATCGGTGGTATATAGAATTAAAAAGTAGTTACAAATCCTAAAATCTAGAATCATATATAGATAATTATATGCGTAAGTAAAACTATATTTCATATAAAAATTCATATCTTCAAAAAAGTCTATAACCTAAAATTAAATTGTTATATGATACAACTCAATTGCGTATTGATATTTTATTTTTTGGTTTAAAAATGTATGTTTCGGTTAACAATAAATAAATTTATTTGTGTAATTAGACTCATATTAGTGTAGTAATTTTTTTTATAATTATGTAACTAAATACTTTAATCACAACATGGAGGCTAACATATTCATTAAGGATAGGTTTGCATTGTATATTTAATTTGATGTCTAGATTTGTTCTTTTAGATTCGTCAAGTACATAATGTTAAGGTTGACCGAGAAGAAGTATGGACGCACCGTAATTATTAATGTCCCCATACATAGCGAATGATACGATCATGCATACATCCGCAAGCCCTTTTGCGGTTAACGTCTCAGCGTAGTTGGCTATATTTATGGAAACTGAATAATTTTGGATTCTCCACTTTTGAAATGTACTACATACCTCTTAAAGGGAATGTTTTAATAACCGTACCGACCACAATATCGGAAAGTTTAGTAGTGTGAAATTTGATGGTTCAACTGTGGTTTTGTACCGTTTCAACTGGCCGTAATAATAAAGAACAAATGTATATGAATAATAATAGCAAAATAACGTACGGGTCAATTAATAATGAAACCAGATAATACCGGTGGTATATAGAATTAAAAAGTAGTTAAAAGTCCTAAAATCTAGACTTCATATATCTATAATTATTTGCGTAAGTAAAACTATATTTCATATAAGAATTCATATTTTCAAAAAAGTATATAACCTAAAATTAAATTGTGTATATGATACAATTCAATTGCTTATTGATATTTTATTTTTTCGTTTAAAAATATATGTTTTCGTTAAAAATAAATTTATTTATTTATGTAATTAGACTGATATTAGTGTAGTAATTTTTATTATAATTATGTAACTAAAAAACTTTAATTACAATATGGAGGCTAACATATTCATTAAGGATGGGTTTGCATTGAATATTTAATTTGATGTCTACATTTCTTCTTTTAGATTCATCAACTAAATCGAAATAATGTTTTATGAAGTTCATTTATTTTGGTGGTAAAGTACATAATGTTAAGGTTGACCTATAAGAAGTATGGACGCACAAGTAATTATTAATGTCCCTACACACGAACGAATGATACGATCATGCATACATCGCAAGCCCTTTTACGATTAATGTCTCGGCGTAGTTGGTTATATTTATGAAAATTGAATAATTTGGGATTCTCCACTTTTGAAATGGACTACATACCGCTTAAAGGGAAAGTTTTATTAATCGTACCGACCACAATATCGGAAAGTTTAGTGGTATGAAATTTGATGGTTCAACTATGGTTTTGTATCGTTTCAACTGGCCGTAATAATAAAGAACAAATATATATGAAAATTAATGGCAAAATAACGTACGGGTCAATTAATAATGAAGTCGGATAATACCAGTGGTATATAGAATTAAAAAGTAGTTAAAATTCCTAAAATCTAGACTTCATTATCTATAATTATTTGCGTAACTAAAACTATATTTCATTTAAGAATTCATATCTTCAAAAAACTATATAACCTAAAATTAAATTGGGATATGAGACAATTCAATTGCTTATTGATATTTTATTTTATAGTTTTAAAATGTATGTTTTTGTTAAAAATAAATAAATTTATTTGTGTAATTAGACTGATTTTAGTGTAGTAATTTTTATTATAATTATGTAACTAAAAAACTTTAATTACAATATGGAGGCTAACATATTCATTAAGGATGGGTTTGCATTGAATATTTAATTTGATGTCTACATTTCTTCTTTTAGATTCATCAACTAAATCGAAATAATGTTTTATGAAGTTCATTTATTTTGGTGGTAAAGTACATAATGTTAAGGTTGACCTATAAGAAGTATGGACGCACAGTAATTATTAATATCCCCACACGAACGAATGATACGATCATGCATACATCCGCAAGCCCTTTTACGATTAATGTCTCGGCGTAGTTGGTTATATTTATGAAAATTGAATAATTTGGGATTCTCCACTTTTGAAATGGACTACATACCTCTTAAAGGGAAAGTTTTATTAACCGTACCGACCACAATATCGGAAAGTTTAGTGGTATGAAATTTGATGGTTCAACTATGGTTTTGTATCGTTTCAACTGGCCGTAATAATAAAGAACAAATATATATGAAAATTAATGGCAAAATAACGTACGGGTCAATTAATAATGAAGCCGGATAATACCAGTGGTATATAGAATTAAAAAGTAGTTAAAATTCCTAAAATCTAGACTTCATATATCTATAATTATTTGCGTAAGTAAAACTATATTTCATTTAAGAATTCATATCTTCAAAAAACTATATAACCTAAAATTAAATTGGGATATGAGACAATTCAATTGCTTATTGATATTTTATTTTTTAGTTTAAAAATGTATATTTTTATTATAAATAAATAAACTTATTTGTGTAATTAGACTGATGTTAGTGTAGTAATTTTTTTATAATTATGTACCTAAAAAATTTTAATCACAATATTGAGGCTAACATATTAATTAAGGATAGGTTTGCATTGTATATTTAATTTGATGTCTAGATTTGTTCTTTTAGATTCGTCAACTAAATTGAAATAAAGTTTTATGAAGTTCATTTATTTTGTTGGTAAAGTACATAATATTACGGTTGACCTATAAGAAGTATGGACGGACAGTAATTATTAATTTCCCCACACATAGCGAATGGTACAGTCATGCATACATCTATCTGCAAGCCCTTTTACGGTCAACGTCTTAGTGTAGTTGGCTATATTTATGAAACTGAATAATTTGGATTCTCCACTTTTGAAATGGACTACATACCTCTTAAAGGGAATGTTTCAATAACCGTACTGACCAAAATATCGGAAAGTTTAGTGGTATGAAGTTTGATGGTTCAACTGTGGTTTTATACCGTTTCAACTGGCCGTAATAATAAAGAACAAATATATATGAAATTTAATAGCAAAATAATAAACTACTTAATTAATAATTAAACCGGATAATACAGGTCGTATATAGAATTAAAAAGTAGTTAAAGATCCTAAACTCTACACTTCATATATCTATAATTATATGCGTAAGTAAAACTATATTTAATATAAGAATTCATATCTTCAAAAAAGTGTATAACCTAAAAATAAATTGTGATATGATACAATTCAATTGCTTAAAAATGTATTTTTTTGTTTAAAAATGTATGTTTTTGTTATAAATAAATAAACTTATTTGTGTAATTAGACTAATTTTAGTGTAGTAATTTTTTTTATAATTATGTAACTAGAAAAGTTTAGTCACAATATGGAGGCTAACATATTCATTACGGATAGGTTTGCATTGTATATTTAATTTGATGTCTAGATTTGTTCTTTTAGATTCGTCAACTAAATCGAAATAATGTTTTATGAAGTTCATTTATTTTTGTGATAAAGTACATAATATTAAGGTTGACCTATAAGAAGTATGGACGCACAGTAATTATTAATATCCCCACACATAGCGAATGAGATAGTCATGCATACAGCTGCAAGCCCTTTTACGGTTAATTTCTCAGCGTAGTTGGCTATATTTGTAAAAAGTGAATAATTTGGGATTGTCCACTTTTGAAATTGAGTGCATACCTCTTAAAGGGAATGTTTTAATAACCGTACCGACCACAATATCGAAAAGTTTAGTGGTATGAAATTTGATGGTTCAACTTGTGGTTTTGTACCGTTTCAACCGGCCGTAATAATAATGAATAAATATATATGACAATTAATAGAAAAATAACGTACGACTCAATTAATAATGAAACCGGATAATACCGGTGGTATATAGAATTAAAAAGTAGTTAAAAATCCTAAAATCTAGACGTCATATATCTATCATTATATTGGTAAGTAAAACTATATTTCATATAAGAATTCATATCTTCAAAAAAGTATATAACCTAAAATTAAATTGTGATATGAAACAATTCAATTGCTTATTGATATTTTATTTTTTGGTTGAAAAAAGAATGTTTTTGTAAAAAATAAATAAACCTAGTTGTGTAATTAGACTGATGTTAGTGTAGTAATTTTATTTTAATTATGTAACTGAAAAATTTTAATCACAATATGGAGGCTAACATATTAATAAAGGATAGGTTTGCATTTTATATTTAATTTGATGTCGAGATTTGTTCTTTTAGATTCGTCAACTAAATCGAAATAAAGTTTTATGAAGTTCGTTTATTTTGGTGGTAAAGTACATAATGTTAAGGTTGACCTATAAGAAGTATGGACGCACCATAATTATTAATGTTCTCACACATAGCGTATGAGATAATCATGCATACATCTGCATGCTCTTTTACGGTTAACTTCTCAGCGTGGTTGGTTATATTTATGAAAAGTGAATAATTTGGGATTGTCCACTTTCGAAATTGAGTACATACCACTTAAAGAGAATGTTTTAATAACCGTACCGACTACAATATCGGAAACTTTAGTGGTATCAAATTTGATGGTTTGACCATGGTTTTGTATCGTTTTAACTGGTCGTAATAATAAAGAACAAATATAAATATATGAAAATGAATAGCAAAATAACGTACGGGTCAATTAATAATGAAACTGGATAATACCGGTGGTATATAGAATTAGAAAGTAGTTAAAAATCCTAAACTCTAAACTTCGTATATCTATAATTATATGCGTATGTAATACTATATTTCATATAAGAATTCATATCTTCAAAAAAGTATATAACCTAAAATTAAATTGTGATATGATACAATTCAATTGCTTATTGATATTTTTATTTTTTAGTTTAAAAATGTATGTTTTTGTTAAAAATAAATTTATTTATTTTTGTAATTAGACTGATATTAGTGTAGTAATTTTTTTTATAATTATATAACAAAAAAATTTTAATCACAATATGAAGGCTAACATATTCATTAAGGATAGGTTTGCATTGTATATTTAATTTGATGTCTAGATTTCTTCTTTTAGATTCGTCAACTAAATCGAAATAAAGTTTTATGAAGTTAATTTATTTTGGTGGTAAAGTACATAATGTTAAGGTTGACCTATAAGAAAGAAGTATGGACGCACAGTAATTCTTAATGTCCCCACACATAGCGAATGATACGATCATACATACATGCAAGCCCTTTTACGGTTAATGTCTCAGCGTAGTTGGCTATATTTATGAAAATTGAATAATTTGGGATTCTCCACTTTTGAAATGGACTACATACCGCTTAAAGGGAATGTTTTAATAACCGTACCAACCACAATATCGGAAAGTTTAGTGGTATGAAATTTGATGGTTCAACTGTAGTTTTGTACCGTTTCAACTGGCCGTAATAATAAAGAACAAATATATATGAAAATGAATAGCAAAATAACGTACGGGGCAATTAATAATTAAACTGGATAATACCGGTGGTATATAGAATTAAAAAGTAGTTAAAAATCCTAAAATCTAGACTTCATATATCTATAATTATATGCGTATGTAATACTATATTTCATATAAGAATTCATATCATCAAAAAAGTATATAACCTATAATTAAATTGTGATATAATACAATTCAATTGCTTATTGATATTTTATTTTTGCGTTAAAAATGTATGTTTTTGTTAAAAATAAATTTATTTATTTGTGTAATTAGACAGATATTAGTGTAGTAATTTTTTTTATAATTATATAACAAAAAATTTTTAATCACAATATGAAGGTTAACATTTTCATTAAGGATAGGTTTGCATTGTATATTTAATTTGATGTCTAGATTTCTTCTTTTAGATTCGTCACCTAAATCGAAATAAAGTTTTATGAAGTTAATTTATTTTGGTGGTAAAGTACATAATGTTAAGGTTGACCTATAAGAAAGAAGTATGGACGTACAGTAATTCTTAATGTCCCCACACATAGCGAATGATACGGTCATACATACATGCAAGCCCTTTTACGGTTAATGTCTCAGCGTAGTTGGCTATATTTATGAAAATTGAATAATTTGGGATTCTCCACTTTTGAAATGGACTACATACCGCTTAAAGGGAATGTTTTAATAACCGTACCAACCACAATATCGGTAAGTTTAGTGGTATGAAATTTGATGGTTCAACTGTAGTTTTGTACCGTTTCAACTGGCCGTAATAATAAAGAACAAATATATATGAAAATGAATAGCAAAATAACGTACGGGGCAATTAATAATTAAACTGGATAATACCGGTGGTATATAGAATTAAAAAGTAGTTAAAAATCCTAAAATCTAGACTTCATATATCTATAATTATATGCGTATGTAATACTATATTTCATATAAGAATTCATATCATCAAAAAAGTATATAACCTATAATTAAATTGTGATATAATACAATTCAATTGCTTATTGATATTTTATTTTTGCGTTTAAAATGTATGTTTTTGTTAAAAATAAATTTATTTATTTGTGTAATTAGACAGATATTAGTGTAGTAATTTTTTTTATAATTATATAACAAAAATTTTTTAATCACAATATGAAGGTTAACATTTTCATTAAGGATAGGTTTGCATTGTATATTTAATTTGATGTCTAGATTTCTTCTTTTAGATTCGTCACCTAAATCGAAATAAAGTTTTATGAAGTTAATTTATTTTGGTGGTAAAGTACATAATGTTAAGGTTGACCTATAAGAAAGAAGTATGGACGTACAGTAATTCTTAATGTCCCCACACATAGCGAATGATACGGTCATATACATACATATCGCAAGCCCTTTTACGGTTAATGTCTCGGCGTAGTTGGCTATATTTATGAAAATTGAATAATTTGGGATTCTCCACTTTTGAAATGGACTACATACCGCTTAAAGGGAATGTTTTAATAACCGTACCAACCACAATATCAGAAAGTTTAGTGGTATGAAATTTGATGGTTCAACTGTGATTTTGTACCGTTTCAAGCGGCCGTAATAATAAAGAACAAATATATATGAAAATGAATAGCAAAATAACGTACGGGGCAATTAATAATGAAACTGGATAATACCGGTGGTATATAGAATTAAAAAGTAGTTAAAAATCCTAAAATCTAGACTTCATATATCTATAATTATATGAGTATGTAATACTATATTTCATATAAGAATTCATATCATCAAAAAACTATATAACCTATAATTAAATTGTGATATGATACAATTCAATTGCTTATTGATATTTTATTTTTTCGTTTAAAATGTATGTTTTTGTTAAAAATAAATTTATTTATTTGTGTAATTAGACAGATATTAGTGTAGTAATTTTTTTTATAATTATATAACAAAAATTTTTTAATCACAATATGAAGGTTAACATTTTCATTAAGGATAGGTTTGCATTGTATATTTAATTTGATGTCTAGATTTCTTCTTTTAGATTCGTCACCTAAATCGAAATAAAGTTTTATGAAGTTAATTTATTTTGGTGGTAAAGTACATAATGTTAAGGTTGACCTATAAGAAAGAAGTATGGACGTACAGTAATTCTTAATGTCCCCACACATAGCGAATGATACAGTCATACATACATCTGCAAGCCCTTTTACGGTTAATGTCTCAGCGTAGTTGGCTATATTTATGAAAATTGAATAATTTGGGATTCTCCACTTTTGAAATGGACTACATACCGCTTAAAGGGAATGTTTTAATAACCGTACCAACCACAATATCAGAAAGTTTAGTGGTATGAAATTTGATGGTTCAACTGTGATTTTGTACCGTTTCAACTGGCCGTAATAATAAAGAACAAATATATATGAAAATGAATAGCAAAATAACGTACGGGGCAATTAATAATGAAACTGGATAATACCGGTGGTATATAGAATTAAAAAGTAGTTAAAAATCCTAAAATCTAGACTTCATATATCTATAATTATATGAGTATGTAATACTATATTTCATATAAGAATTCATATCATCAAAAAACTATATAACCTATAATTAAATTGTGATATGATACAATTCAATTGCTTATTGATATTTTATTTTTTCGTTTAAAATGTATGTTTTTGTTAAAAATAAATTTATTTATTTGTGTAATTAGACAGATATTAGTGTAGTAATTTTTTTTATAATTATATAACAAAAAATTTTTAATCACAATATGAAGGTTAACATTTTCATTAAGGATAGGTTTGCATTGTATATTTAATTTGATGTCTAGATTTCTTCTTTTAGATTCGTCACCTAAATCGAAATAAAGTTTTATGAAGTTAATTTATTTTGGTGGTAAAGTACATAATGTTAAGGTTGACCTATAAGAAAGAAGTATGGACGTACAGTAATTCTTAATGTCCCCACACATAGCGAATGATACGGTCATACATACATGCAAGCCCTTTTACGGTTAATGTCTCAGCGTAGTTGGCTATATTTATGAAAATTGAATAATTTGGGATTCTCCACTTTTGAAATGGACTACATACCGCTTAAAGGGAATGTTTTAATAACCGTACCAACCACAATATCAGAAAGTTTAGTGGTATGAAATTTGATGGTTCAACTGTGGTTTTGTACCGTTTCAACTGGCCGTAATAATAAAGAACAAATATATATGAAAATGAATAGCAAAATAACGTACGGGGCAATTAATAATGAAACTGTATAATACCGGTGGTATATAGAATTAAAAAGTAGTTAAAAATCCTAAAATCTAGACTTCATATATCTATAATTATATGAGTATGTAATACTATATTTCATATAAGAATTCATATCATCAAAAAACTATATAACCTATAATTAAATTGTGATATGATACAATTCAATTGCTTATTGATATTTTATTTTTTCGTTTAAAATGTATGTTTTTGTTAAAAATAAATTTATTTATTTGTGTAATTAGACAGATATTAGTGTAGTAATTTTTTTTATAATTATATAACAAAAAAATTTTAATCACAATATGAAGGTTAACATTTTCATTAAGGATAGGTTTGCATTGTATATTTAATTTGATGTCTAGATTTCTTCTTTTAGATTCGTCACCTAAATCGAAATAAAGTTTTATGAAGTTAATTTATTTTGGTGGTAAAGTACATAATGTTAAGGTTGACCTATAAGAAAGAAGTATGGACGTACAGTAATTCTTAATGTCCCCACACATAGCGAATGATACGATCATACATACATCTGCAAGCCCTTTTACGGTTAATGTCTCAGCGTAGTTGGCTATATTTATGAAAATTGAATAATTTGGGATTCTCAACTTTTGAAATGGACCACATACCGCTTAAAGGGAATGTTTTAATAACCGTACCAACCACAATATCAGAAAGTTTAGTGGTATGAAATTTGATGGTTCAACTGTGGTTTTGTACCGTTTCAACTGGCCGTAATAATAAAGAACAAATATATATGAAAATGAATAGCAAAATAACGTACGGGGCAATTAATAATGAAACTGGATAATACCGGTGGTATATAGAATTAAAAAGTAGTTAAAAATCCTAAAATCTAGACTTCATATATCTATAATTATATGAGTATGTAATACTATATTTCATATAAGAATTCATATCATCAAAAAACTATAGAACCTATAATTAAATTGTGATATGATACAATTCAATTGCTTATTGATATTTTATTTTTTCGTTTAAAATGTATGTTTTTGTTAAAAATAAATTTATTTATTTGTGTAATTAGACTGATATTAGTGTAGTAATTGTTTTTATAATTATATAACAAAAAAATTTTAATCACAATATGAAGGTTAACATTTTCATTAAGGATAGGTTTGCATTGTATATTTAATTTGATGTCTAGATTTCTTCTTTTAGATTCGTCCACTAAATCGAAATAAAGTTTTATGAAGTTAATTTATTTTGGTGGTAAAGTACATAATGTTAAAGTTGACCTATAAGAAAGAAGTATGGACGCACGGTAATTCTTAATGTCCCCACACATAGCGAATGAGACAGTCATACATACATCTGCAAGCCCTTTTACGGTTAATGTCTCAGCATAGTTGGCTATATTTATGAACATTGAATAATTTCGGATTCTCCAATTTTGAAATGGATTACGAGCCGCTTAAAGGGAATGTTTTAATAACCGTACCGACCACAATATCGGAAAGTTTAATGGTATGAAATTTGATGGTTCAACAGTGGTTTTGTACCGTTTCAACCGGCCGTAATAATAAAGAACAAATATATATGAAAATTAATAGCAAAATAACGTACGGGTCAATTAATAATGAAATTGGATAATACCGGTGGTATATAGATTTAAAAAGTAGTTTGAAATCCTAAAATCTAGACTTCATATATCTATAATTATATGCGTATGTAATACTATATTTCATTTAAGAATTCACATCATCAAAAAAGTATATAACCTAAAATTAAATTGTGTATATGATACAATTCAATTGCTTATTGGTATTTTATTTTTTCGTTTAAAAATATATGTTTTCGTTAAAAATAAATTTATTTATTTATGTAATTAGACTGATATTAGTGTAGTAATTTTTTTTTTAATTATATAACAAAAAAATTTTAATCACAATATGAAGGCTAACATATTCATTAAGGATAGGTTTGCATTGTATATTTAATTTGATGTCTAGATTTCTTCTTTTAGATTCGTCAACTAAATCGAAATAAAGTTTTATGAAGTTAATTTATTTTGGTGGTAAAGTACATAATGTTAAGGTTGACCTATAAGAAAGAAGTATGGACGCACAGTAATTATTAATGTCCCCACACATAGCGAATGATACGATCATACATATATCTGCAAGCCCTTTTACGGTTAATGTCTCGGCGTAGTTGGCTATATTTATGAAAATTGAATAATTTGGGATTCTCCACTTTTGAAATGGACTACATACCGCTTAAAGGGAATGTTTTAATAACCGTACTAACCACAATATCGGAAAGTTTAGTGGTATGAAATTTGATGGTTCAACTGTGGTTTTGTACCGTTTCAAGCGGCCGTAATAATAAAGAACAAATGTATATGAATAATAATAGCAAAATAACGTACGGGTCAATTAATAATGAAACCGGATAATACCGGTGGTATATAGAATTAAAAAGTAGTTAAAAGTCCTAAAATCTAGACTTCATATATCTATAATTATATGCGTAAGTAAAAGTATATTTCATATAAGAATTCATATCTTCAAAAAACTATATAATCTAAAATTAAATTGTGATATGATACAATTCAATTGCTTATTGATATTTTATTTTTTAGTTTAAAAATGTATGTTTTTGTTAAAAATAAATAAATTTATTTGTGTAATTAGACTGATTTTAGTGTAGTAATTTTTATTATAATTATGTAACTAAAAAACTTTAATTACAATATGGAGGCTAACATATTCATTAAGGATGGGTTTGCATTGAATATTTAATTTGATGTCTACATTTCTTCTTTTAGATTCATCAACTAAATTGAAATAATGTTTTATGAAGTTCATTTATTTTGGTGGTAAAGTACATAATGTTAAGGTTGACCTATAAGAAAGAAGTATGGACGCACAGTAATTATTAATGTCCCCACACATAGCGAATGAGATAGTGATGCATACAGCTGCAAGCCCTTTTACGGTTAATGTCTCAGCATTGTTGGCTATATTTATGAAAATTGAATAATTTGGGATTCTACACTTTTGAAATGGACTACATACCTCTTAAAGGGAATGTCTTAATAACCGTACCGACCACAATATCGGAAAGTGTAGTGGTATGAAATTTGATGGCTCAAATATGGTTTTGTACCGTTTCAAGCGGCCGTAACAATAAAGAACAAATATATATGACAATAAATAGCAAAATAACGTACGAGTCAATTTATAATGAAACCGGATAATATTGGTGGTATATAGAATTAAAAAGTAGTTACAAATCCTAAAATCTAGAATCATATATCGATAATTATATGCGTAAGTAAAACTATATTTCATATAAAAATTCATATCTTCAAAAAAGTCTATAACCTAAAATTAAATTGTTATATGATACAACTCAATTGCGTATTGATATTTTATTTTTTGGTTTAAAAATGTATGTTTCGGTTAACAATAAATAAATTTATTTGTGTAATTAGACTCATATTAGTGTAGTAATTTTTTTTATAATTATGTAACTAAATACTTTAATCACAACATGGAGGCTAACATATTCATTAAGGATAGGTTTGCATTGTATATTTAATTTGATGTCTAGATTTGTTCTTTTAGATTCGTCAAGTACATAATGTTAAGGTTGACCGAGAAGAAGTATGGACGCACCGTAATTATTAATGTCCCCATACATAGCGAATGATACAGTCATGCATACATCTGCAAGCCCTTTTACGGTTAACGTCTCAGCGTAGTTGGCTATATTTATGGAAACTGAATAATTTTGGATTCTCCACTTTTGAAATGTACTACATACCTCTTAAAGGGAATGTTTTAATAACCGTACCGACCACAATATCGGAAAGTTTAGTGGTATGAAATTTGATGGTTCAACTGTGGTTTTGTACCGTTTCAACTGGCCGTAATAATAAAGAACAAATGTATATGAATAATAATAGCAAAATAACGTACGGGTCAATTAATAATGAAACCGGATAATACCGTGGTATATAGAATTAAAAAGTAGTTAAAAGTCCTAAAATCTAGACTTCATATATCTATAATTATTTGCGTAAGTAAAACTATATTTCATATAAGAATTCATATTTTCAAAAAAGTATATAACCTAAAATTAAATTGTGATATGATACAATTCAATTGCTTATTGATATTTTATTTTTTAGTTTAAAAATGTATGTTTTTGTTAAAAATAAATAAATTTATTTGTGTAATTAGACTGATGTTAGTGTAGTAATTTTTATTATAATTATGTAACTAAAAAACTTTAATTACAATATGGAGGCTAACATATTCATTAAGGATGGGTTTGCATTGAATATTTAATTTGATGTCTACATTTCTTCTTTTAGATTCATCAACTAAATCGAAATAATGTTTTATGAAATTCATTTATTTTGGTGGTAAAGTACATAATGTTAAGGTTGACCTATAAGAAGTATGGACGCACGAGAATTATTAATGTCCCTACACGAACGAATGATACGGTCATGCATACATCCGCAAGCCCTTTTACGATTAATGTCTCAGCGTAGTTGGTTATATTTATGAAAATTGAATAATTTGGGATTCTCCACTTTTGAAATGGACTACATACCGCTTAAAGGGAAAGTTTTATTAACCGTACCGACCACAATATCGGAAAGTTTAGTGGTATGAAATTTGATGGTTCAACTATGATTTTGTATCGTTTCAACTGGCCGTAATAATAAAGAACAAATATATATGAAAATTAATGGCAAAATAACGTACGGGTCAATTAATAATGAAGTCGGATAATACCAGTGGTATATAGAATTAAAAAGTAGTTAAAATTCCTAAAATCTAGACTTCATTATCTATAATTATTTGCGTAAGTAAAACTATATTTCATTTAAGAATTCATATCTTCAAAAAACTATATAACCTAAAATTAAATTGGGATATGAGACAATTCAATTGCTTATTGATATTTTATTTTATAGTTTTAAAATGTATGTTTTTGTTAAAAATAAATAAATTTATTTGTGTAATTAGACTGATTTTAGTGTAGTAATTTTTATTATAATTATGTAACTAAAAAACTTTAATTACAATATGGAGGCTAACATATTCATTAAGGATGGGTTTGCATTGAATATTTAATTTGATGTCTACGAGTTCTTCTTTTAGATTCATCAACTAAATCGAAATAATGTTTTATGAAGTTCATTTATTTTGGTCGTAAAGTACATAATGTTAAGGTTGACCTATAAGAAGTATGGACGCACAGTAATTATTAATATCCCCACACAGAACGAATGATACAGTCATGCATACATCTGCAAGCCCTTTTACGATTAATGTCTCAGCGTAGTTGGTTATATTTATGAAAATTGAATAATTTGGGATTCTCCACTTTTGAAATGGACTACATACCGCTTAAAGGGAAAGTTTTATTAACCGTACCGACCACAATATCGGAAATTTTAGTGGTATGAAATTTGATGGTTCAACTATGGTTTTGTATCGTTTCAACCGGCCGTAATAATAAAGAACAAATATATATGAAAATTAATGGCAAAATAACGTACGGGTCAATTAATAATGAAGCCGGATAATACCGGTGGTATATAGAATTAAAAAGTAGTTAAAATTCCTAAAATCTAGACTTCATATATCTATAATTATTTGCGTAAGTAAAACTATATTTCATTTAAGAATTCATATCTTCAAAAAACTATATAACCTAAAATTAAATTGGGATATGAGACAATTCAATTGCTTATTGATATTTTATTTTATAGTTTTAAAATGTATGTTTTTGTTAAAAATAAATAAATTTATTTGTGTAATTAGACTGATGTTAGTGTAGTAATTTTTATTATAATTATGTAACTAAAAAACTTTAATTGCAATATGGAGGCTAACATATTCATTAAGGATGGGTTTGCATTGAATATTTAATTTGATGTCTACATTTCTTCTTTTAGATTCATCAACTAAATCGAAATAATGTTTTATGAAGTTCATTTATTTTGGTGGTAAAGTACATAATGTTAAGGTTGACCTATAAGAAGTATGGACGCACAGTAATTATTAATATCCCCCCACAGAACGAATGATACGATCATGCATACATGCAAGCCCTTTTACGATTAATGTCTCAGCGTAGTTGGTTATATTTATGAAAATTGAATAATTTGGGATTCTCCACTTTTGAAATGGACTACATATCGCTTAAAGGAAAAGTTTTATTAACCGTACCGACCACAATATCGGAAAGTTTAGTGGTATGAAATTTGATGGTTCAACTATGGTTTTGTATCGTTTCAAGCGGCCGTAATAATAAAGAACAAATATATATGAAAATTAATGGCAAAATAACGTACGGGTCAATTAATAATGAAGCCGGATAATACCAGTGGTATATAGAATTAAAAAGTAGTTAAAATTCCTAAAATCTAGACTTCATATATCTATAATTATTTGCGTAAGTAAAACTATATTTCATTTAAGAATTCATATCTTCAAAAAACTATATAACCTAAAATTAAATTGGGATATGAGACAATTCAATTGCTTATTGATATTTTATTTTTTAGTTTTAAAATGTATGTTTTTGTTAAAAATAAAGAAACTTATTTGTGTAATTAGACTGATATTAGTGTAGTAATTTTTTTTATAATTATGTAACTAAAAAATTTTAATCACAATATGGAGGCTAACATATTCATTAAGGATAGGTTTGCATTGTATATTTAATTTGATGTCTAGATTTGTTCTCTTAGATTCGTCAACTACATCGAAATAAAGTTTATGAAGTTCATTTATTTTGGTGGTAACGTTCATAATGTTAAGGTTGACCTATAAGAAGTATGGACGCACAGTACTTATTAATGTCCCCACACATTGCGAATGATACAGTCATGCATACATCTCCAAGCCCTTTTACGGTTAACGTCTCAGCGTAGTTGGCTATATTTAGGAAAACTGAATAATTTGGATTCTCCATTTTTGAAATAGAGTACATACCTCATAAAGAGAATGTTTTAATAAACGTACCGACCACAATATCGGAAAGTTTAGTGGTATGAAATTTGATGGTTCAACTGTGGTTTTGTACCGTTTCAACTGGCCGTAATAATAAAGAACAAATATATATATGAAAATTAATAGCAAAATAACGTACGGGTCAATTAATAATGAAACCGGATAATACCGGTGGTATATAGAATTAAAAATTAGTTAAAAATCCTAAAATCTAGAATTCATATATCTATAATTATATGCGTACGTAAAACTATATTTCATATAAGAATTCATATCTTCAAAAAAATATATAACCTAAAATTAAATTGTGATATGATACAATTCAATTGCTTATTGATATTTTATTTTTTAGTTTAAAAATGTATGTTTTTGTTAAAATTAAATAAATTTATTTGTGTAATTAGACTGATATTAGTGTAGTAATTTTTTTTTTAATTATGTAACTAAAAAATTTTAATCACAATATGGAGGCTAACATATTCATTAAGGATGGGTTTGCATTGAATATTTAATTTCATGTCTAGATTTGTTCTTTTAGATTCGTCAACTAAGTCGAAATAAAGTTTTATGAAGTTCATTTATTTTTGTGGTAAAGTACATAATGTTAAGGTTGATCTATAAGAAGTATGGACGCACCGTAATTATTAATGTCCCCACACATATCGAATGAGATAGTCATGCATACCTTTGCAAGCCCTTTTACGGTTAACGTCTCAGCATAGTTGGCTATATTTATGAAAACTGAATAATTTGGATTCTCCACTTTTGAAATGGACTACATACCGCTTAAAGGGAATGTTTTAATAACCTTACCGACCACAATATCGGAAAGTTTAATGGTATGAAATTTGATGGTTCAACTATGGTTTTGTACTGTTTCAACTGGCCGTAATAATAAAGAACAAATATAAATATATGAAAATGAATAGCAAAATAACGTACGAGTCAATTAATAATGAAACTGGATAATACCGGTGGTATATAGAATTAAAAAGTAGTTAAAAATCCTAAACTCTAAACTTCGTATATCTATAATTATATGCGTATGTTATACTATATATCATATAAGAATTCATATCTTCAAAAAAGTATATAACCTAAAATTAAATTGTGATATGATACAATTCAATTGCTTATTGATATTTTTATTTTTTAGTTTAAAAATGTATGTTTTTGTTAAAAATAAATTTATTTATTTTTGTAATTAGACTGATATTAGTGTAGTAATTTTTTTATAATTATATAACAAAAAAATTTTAATCACAATATGAAGGCTAACATATTCATTAAGGATAGGTTTGCATTGTATATTTAATTTGATGTCTAGATTTCTTCTTTTAGATTCGTCAACTAAATCGAAATAAAGTTTTATAAAGTTAATTTATTTTGGTGGTAAAGTACATAATGTTAAGGTTGACCTATAAGAAAGAAGTATGGACGCACAGTAATTCTTAATGTCCCCACACATAGCGAATGATACAGTCATACATACATCTGCAAGCCCTTTACGGTTAATGTCTTAGCGTAGTTGGCAATATTTATGAAAATTGAATAATTTGGGATTCTCCACTTTTGAAATGGACTACATACCGCTTAAAGGGAATGTTTTAATAACCGTACCAACCACAATATCGGAAAGTTTAGTGGTATGAAATTTGATGGTTCAACTGTGGTTTTGTACCGTTTCAACTGGCCATAATAATAAAGAACAAATATATATGAAAATGAATAGCAAAATAACGTACGGGGCAATTAATAATGAAAGCTGGATAATACCGGTGGTATATAGAATTAAAAAGTAGTTAAAAATCCTAAAATCTAGACTTCATATATCTATAATTATATGCGTATGTAATACTATATTTCATATAAGAATTCATATCATCAAAAAAGTATATAACCTAAAATTAAATTGTGATATGATATAATTCAATTGCTTATTGATATTTTAGTTTTTAGTTTAAAAATGTATGTTTTTGTTAAAAATAAATAAATTTATTTGTGTAATTAGACTGATGTTAGTGTAGTAATTTTTATTATAATTATGTAACTAAAAAACTTTAATTACAATATGGAGGCTAACATATTCATTAAGGATGGGTTTGCATTGAATATTTAATTTGATGTCTACATTTCTTCTTTTAGATTCATCAACTAAATCGAAATAATGTTTTATGAAGTTCATTTATTTTGGTGGTAAAGTACATAATGTTAAAGTTGATCGATAAGAAGTATGGACGCACGTAATTAGTAATATTCCCACACATAGCGAATGAGATAGTGATGCATACAGCTGCAAGCCCTTTTACGGTTAATGTCTCAGCATTGTTGGCTATATTTATGAAAATTGAATAATTTGGGATTCTACACTTTTGAAATGGACTACATACCTCTTAAAGGGAATGTCTTAATAACCGTACCGACCACAATATCGGAAAGTGTAGTGGTATGAAATTTGATGGCTCAAATATGGTTTTGTACCGTTTCAACTGGCCGTAATAATAAAGAACAAATATATATGACAATTAATAGCAAAATAACGTACGAGTCAATTTATAATGAAACCGGATAATATTGGTGGTATATAGAATTAAAAAGTAGTTACAAATCCTAAAATCTAGAATCATATATCGATAATTATATGCGTAAGTAAAACTATATTTCATATAAAAATTCATATCTTCAAAAAAGTCTATAACCTAAAATTAAATTGTTATATGATACAACTCAATTGCGTATTGATATTTTATTTTTTGGTTTAAAAATGTATGTTTCGGTTAACAATAAATAAATTTATTTGTGTAATTAGACTCATATTAGTGTAGTAATTTTTTTTATAATTATGTAACTAAATACTTTAATCACAACATGGAGGCTAACATATTCATTAAGGATAGGTTTGCATTGTATATTTAATTTGATGTCTAGATTTGTTCTTTTAGATTCGTCAAGTACATAATGTTAAGGTTGACCGAGAAGAAGTATGGACGCACCGTAATTATTAATGTCCCCATACATAGCGAATGATACGATCATGCATACATCCGCAAGCCCTTTTACGGTTAACGTCTCAGCGTAGTTGGCTATATTTATGGAAACTGAATAATTTTGGATTCTCCACTTTTGAAATGTACTACATACCTCTTAAAGGGAATGTTTTAATAACCGTACCGACCACAATATCGGAAAGTTTAGTGGTATGAAATTTGATGGTTGAACTGTGGTTTTGTACCGTTTCAACTGGCCGTAATAATAAAGAACAAATATATATGACGATTAATAGCAAAATAACGTACGACTCAATTAATAATGGAACCGGATAATACTGGTTGTATATAGAATTAAAAAGTAGTTAAAAATCCTAAAATCTAGACTTCATATATCTATCATTATATTGGTATGTAAAACTATATTTCATATAAAAATTCATATGTTCATAAAAGTATATAACCTAAACTTAAATTGTGATATGATACAATTCATTTGCTTATTGATATTTTATTTTTTTGTTTAAAAATCTATGCTTTTCTTAAAAATAAATAAACTTATTTGTGTAATTAGACGTCGATGTTAGTGTAGTATTTTTTTATACAATTATGTAACTAAAAACTTTTAATCACAATATGGAAGCTAACATATTCATTAAGGATATGTTTGCATTGTATATTTAATTTGATGTGTAGATTTGTTATTTTAGAATCGTCAACTAAATCGAAATAAAGTTTTATGAAGTTCTTTTATTTTGGTGGTAAAGTACATAATGTTAAGGTTGACCTATAAGAAGTATGGACGCACAGTAATTATTAATGTCCCCACACATAGCGAATGATACAAAGTAATGCATTCATCTGCAAACCCTTTACGGTTAACGTCTCAGCGTAGTTGGCTATATTTATGAAAACTGAATAATTTGGATTCTCCACTTTTGAAATGGACAACATACCTCTTAAAGGGAATGTTTTAATAACAGTACCGACCACAATATCGGAAAGTTTAGTGGTAATGAAATTTGATGGTTCAACTGTGGTTTTGTACCGTTTCCACTGGCTTTAATAATAAAGAACAAATATATATAACAATTAATAGCAAAATATAATACAACTCAATTAATAATAAAACCGGATAATACGGTCGTATATAGAATTAAAAAGTAGTTTAAAATCCTAAATTGTAGACTTTATATATCTATAATTATATGCATAAGTAAAACTATATTTCTTTTAAGAATTCAAATCTTCAAAAAAGTATATAACCTAAAATTAAATTGTGATTTGATACAATTCAATTGCTTATTGATATTTTATTTTTTAGTTTAAAAATGTAAGTTTTTGTTAAAAATAAATAAACTTATTTGTGTAATTAGTAATGTCCCAACACATAACGAATGATACAGTCATGCATACATCTGCAAGCTCTTTTACTGTTAACCGTACCGACCACAATATCGGAAAGTTTAGTGGTATGAAATTTGATGGTTCAAGCGTGGGTTTGTACCGTTTCAAGTGGCCACAATAATAATGAACAAATATATATGACAATTAATAGCAGAATAACGTACGACTCAATTAATAATGAAAACGGATAATACTGGTGGTATATAGAATTAAAAAGTAGTTAAAATCCTAAAATCTAGACTTCATATATCTATATTTATATGCATAAGTAAAACTATATTTCTTATAAGAATTCATATCTTGAAAAAAGAATATAACCTAAAATTAAATTGTGATATGATACAATTCAATTGCTTATTGATATTTTATTTTTTAGTTTAAAAATGTCTGTTTTTGTTAAAAATAAATAAACTTATTTATGTAATTAGACTGATGTTAGTGTAGTAATTTTTTTATAATTATGTAACTAAATAATTTTAATCACAATATGGATACTAACATATTCATTAAGGATAGGTTTGCATTGTATATTTAATTTGATGTCTTAGAGTTGTTCTTTTAGATTCGTCAACTAAGTCGAAATAAAGTTTTATGAAGTTCATTTATTTTTGTGGTAAAGTACATAATTTTAAGGTTGACCTATAAGAAGTACGGGCGCACAGTAATTAGTAATGTCCCCACACATAGTGAATGATACAGTCATGCATACATTTGCAAGCCCTTTTACTGTTAACTATACCGACCACAATATCGGAAAGTTTAGTGGTATGAAATTCGATTGTTCAACTGTGGTTTTGTACCGTTTCAAGTGGTTGTAATAATAATGAACAAAAATATATGACAATTAATAGCAAAATAACGTACGACTCAATTAATAATGAAACCGGATAATACTGGTGGTATATAGAATTAAAAACTAGTTAAAATCCTAAAATCTAGACTTCATATATCTATATTTATATACGTAAGTAAAACTATATTTCATATAAGAATTCATATCTTCAAAAAAGTATATAACCTAAAATTAAATTGTGATATCATACAATTCAATTGCTTATTGATATTTTATTTTTTAGTATAAAAATGTATGTTTTTGTTAAAAATAAATAAACTTATTTGTGTAATTAGACTCGATGTTAGTGTAGTAATTTTTTTTATAATTATGTAACTAAAAAATTTTAATCACAATATGGATACTAACATATTCATTAAGGATAGGTTTGCATTGTATATTTAATTTGATGTCTTAGATTTGTTCTTTTAGATTTGTCAACTAAATCAAAATAAAGTTTTATGAAGTTCATTTATTTTGGTGGTAAAGTACATAATGTTAAGCTTGACCTGTGAGAAGTATGGACGCACAGTAATTAGTAATGTCCCCACACATAGCGAATGATATAGTCATGCATACATTTGCAAGCCTTTTACTTTTAACGTCTCAGCGTAGTTGGCTATATTTATGAAAACTGTATAATTTGGGATTCTCCACTTTTTAAATGGACTACCTACCTTTTAAAGGGAATGCTTTAATAACCGTACCGACCACAATATCGGAAAGTTTAGTGGTATGAAATTTGATGGTTTAACAGTGGTTTTGTACCGTTTCAAGTGGCCGTAATAGTAATGAATAAATATATATGACAATTAATAGCAAAATAACGTACGACTCAATTAATAATTAAACCGGATAATACTAGTGGTATATAGAATTAAAAAGTAGTTAAAATCCAAAAATCTAGACTTCATAATATCTATATTTATATGCGTAAGTAAAACTATATTTCATATAAGAATTCATATTTTTCAAAAAAGCATATAACCTAAAATTAAATTGTGATATCATACAATTCCACCGTTTATTGATATTTTATTTTTTAGTTAAAAATGTATGTTTTTGTTAAAAATAAACAAAACTTATTTTGTGTACTTAGCACTGATATTTGTGTAGTAATTTTTTTTTATAATTATATAACTAAAAAAATTTACTTTGAGGCTAACATATTCTTTAAGGATAGGCTTACATTGTATATTTAATTTGATGTTTAGATTTGTTCTTTTTAGATTCGTCAACCAAATCGAAATAAAGTTTTATGAAGTTCATTTATTTTGGTGGTAAAGTACATAATGATAAGTGTTTGGACCTATGAGAAGTACGGACGCAC